>PVKS010032842.1:0-14598 GCA_004027875.1 Aplodontia rufa | reverse complement strand
GAGCACATTATTTTTAATGAAAATGTCTTACCTATACTTCATCCAAAATTATCTCCTCTGGAAACTATGATTTTTCCATTTAGTTGCAAAACAAATTATTAATTAGCAACAGAGATTGAAGGATGACAAATTACAATCTTTATGGAGATTATTCAGATTACTTTTTATGAGTCATTGTCTTTAATATAGCAATAATAACTTTATTACATTTAAAAAAACTATACAGAAAGGAACTATTATTTTTGCTCATTCTTGTTGTTCTTTTTCCATGATTGCAGGGATCCAAATTACTAATTCTGTATTGGATTTGTCACTGAATGTGTTGCCAACATGGAATTGGAAAGAAAACAATCCTGAGCAGAACACACATCACAAATCCTTGAATTAGCCCTAATAATTAAGGCATCTTGTGAAGGGTTTAAATGACAGGATAAACTCATCTGTCCCTAACGCAGACCCATATCAATTACCGCGGGCATGAAGAGACTGGTACACAGCAAAGAGAACCAAAATACAGAGGCTGATGGTACAGATAAAGCCTGAAACTGGTCAAAGGCAGCCTTTTGGGTGCTATCTTCAAGCTATGTGGTTTTAAATAAGTTTAAATACCAACAAAGGGTTAATTTGAAATCAATTTGATTCTATTTCTGAATTAATGCTTTTCAAAATCTGCTTTTATAATTTCTGCTTATCAAGGATTGCCCTTCTGGTATAAAAACTGAGCCAAAACTCAGTTATCAAATACTATGAAGGGTTCTGTTAATTAGATAGTTTATCTGTGATGAGTTGTTGACACTGAGATGATGTGTGCTAAATAATTTTAAAATATTCTGTGGGGCAATAACTTGGTAGCTTAAAGCATTATTCTTCCATTTTTCTGACTCTGCTTTGAGTCAAACTAGAATCTCTTAGTAAAAATTGGTATGATGGTTGCCGCACAATTCTTAAATATAGAATCATTCATATCTCAAAATTTTATGTATGAGAGAATGAATCTTCTGGAGCTCTTTATTAGGCTGCTGTAGACCATTCTAACTAATCCAGCCTCTTTAACATGCTGGTTGGTCTTTAACTGCTTGGTACAGACTGCCAGGAAATTCATCATTGCTGTTATTAAACACAATTCTCAGGGTTTGCTCTTTTCATAGTGTTTCTTGTAAAAGCTTTTTTTGGTGATTTTTCCTTTAGCTTCTTTTTCTACCTCCATAAAGGGCAATCCAGGAGAAATCTCAGTAACCGAAGTATTTTTTCCCATGTAGGTAAATTAAAGCTCCAGCTGTTAAGGATTGTTCTTCCTGTCTGTCAATTTTCTTTTTCAAGTTATGGTCTGTAAAGGCAGAGGCCAAGAAAAGTCCACAGGGAATGGCTTAGAGCCACAGAACAAGCTGGTATCTTTGCATTTTCTAGAGGAAAAAAATGTTGGACACTGATCTTTAACATCAGGAAAGCTGTTAATTAATTAGCCCATAAATTCTTTAAAAAACAAATCATTCTTTATTATCTTTTGGATTTCATTGTGAGTTTCCATTGAAATAATGATTTTATTTACAAATGTGTTCCTTTAAATTTTTGTTATTTTATTTTTTTCACTCATTCTATAATAGATGTGATATACTAGAGTAATTATATATCATAGACTCTGGAGTCCTAAGGCTCTAATATTTAATTAATAGCTGTAATGTGTTCAACCAACAGGTACATGATTTAGAAAAAGAGATGACTCTTTCAAGGTAGTGAAGCACTCTGCTAAAATAATTATGTTCATAGGGGTCCTGAGTTCATGCCCTAGGTCTAGGTGTCCATATTTATAAAATGAGGAGTTTAGAATTCATGAATTTTCTCTCTCTAATGCTATTATCCTTTTCATCAAAAGAACTTACTGCTATGAAAGAATAAAAATGGAGTTCATATGAAACAATACTTGGCAAGCAGTCATTTGGAACTATTTTGTTCACCTTCTTCAAAGGAGATTTTGAAGAAAATTATCAACAAAGAGAACACTGAGTATCTGGTAAATGAAAAGAATAGTGGGCAAGGAGTGGTGGTCAGTGTTGTACTACTAATAATTCAGTAGCCATGAAAAAGTTATGAAATTGAAACTTGTGAGGCCAAAGATCAGAAAATCAACTTTTTCAGTTTGATTTGATAACTTTAGGCCCATTCAGTATAAAAATGCACTGATTCTGTAAAGTGAGTCCAAAAGCCACAGAGGAAGATATCTGGAAATGTCCTGCTATTGACAATCTACTCTTTCATTCTTGATTGGGGAATGTTGCTCAAGAACACTATACAAAATCAACTCAAAAGTTAAACATAACATTGGGGACCCTAAGCAAATGTTGTAACTAAGAGTAATTTTCCAGATCTGTAACATGTTAGTTCCCATGATATCCATTTCCTTTGCACTCACCCTGAGAAGTAAGAATTATAAAGAAAGTTGTTCCATATATATTTTTGTGACATTTCTTAATTTCTCTGTCTATTGCTTGACACTTCTTGAGCCAGAATATATCTGAAATGTCTAAGAAAAGTCAACCTACCATGAAAATGTAAATCTTAGTGGTATACCTCAGGACCATCAGGATGTGTGAAATATTTCTCAAAATATTTCTAGATACTCTAGTGTCTTTGTCATAACTGAATTTTTGCAAAGCATCCATATTACCTATTATATTTTGATGCTCGTGCATATCAGTCTTTTAGAAGAAAAATTTTCATCAATATTTTTCATACTCTGTTTCAGTTTTTAAAAAATTAAAAAAACTAAGTTTCAAAGGGAAAAGCATTGGCAAAAAGTACAGGTAGCAAGTTGGATAATTTCCAGACTTTTATGGTTTAGCAAATAAATATACTAAAAGTAGTGGATTTGTTCTTCTCCTAAAGCATCAAGTAATGGACACCACTCAAGATAAGAGTGCAGAGGCAGATGGTGTAATTATCCATTCCAGATATTCAATTGTCCTGTTTCATTTTCTGCCTCCTTATAACACAGCCAGATGTCTCTCTTCCTTTAAGACACTGACCCTTCCCCAGGCTGGTCCTCCATTTTTTATAAGCCCTACTTTGGATTAGCAGTATATTCCAATAGCCTTTGCTTTAAACCACAATACAAAACATGCAGGCTCTGTTCCCAGTTTCTTCATATTACTGATATGCTACTGGGCCAAAACTTTTAAACCAGCCCCTCCTAGTCCCATCCTTTGGTTTTTCTTTGAGAAAAGAGTAAATGTAAACATTTGAATATACTTAAGTATACATTAATATATATGATCAATTATATCTACATAGTTAAAACTTTTTTAATGAATACATAGGAAATCTATGATCTTAATTTTCATCTTGAATCACAGCAATGAACTAACTTATCTTAGTCCCCTACATAACCATTGCATTTTGAAATGGAAAATAAGAATAGAGGTTAAGGGGATTTCCTTAGGCCACAGGCCAAGGGTGGGGAATAAATTCTTTGCTCAATGTAAGTCATTCATTTTAAATTTCCTCAAACCAAAAGATTTCCAAAACCAAACATGAAAATATATTAGCACTTATCAAGTATGGAAAATTTTTCAAAATACTCAGAATTTGAAAATAAATAATAATTACCTAGACTATGCTCTCAAGTATAAAAGGCCCAGGAATTTCAAGACTGTCCCCTTAAAACAGGCTCTCATACTGTTTTCATGCTATGTTCTCAGTGCTTGTAAATAGTAGAAACTGTAAATGTATTCTGAATATAGGATGAATTATTGACAGTAGTCTAGAATAAGGTAGCACCAAGAAGTTGGGAAATCAAGTAAAGTGGAACATCTGTAGTTGTAGTATAAAGATGAAAATAAAAAAAATTGGAAATAGCATGTGGGAAATGTGTTTGAAAAGTGTGTGGGAAGAAGAGGGTGGTCTAATCACCTCTAGGATATTTGAAATATCTAATAAAATGTGAATGCAATACAAATAGTTATCATATTATTTAGGAAATAATGATAAAGAAATAGGAAAGTACATGTTTAATACAATAATTTTTTCCCAAATATCTTCAATCAGCAGTTGGTTGAATTCATGAACCAACTGCTGACTCTTGATATTTTAGATGACTGTATATCAACAAAATCTGAAATCAGGAAGTGTGATGACTCCAAATTTGGTTTTCTTGTGACTTTTTGGCTATTCAGGTTTCATGTGAATTCTATATTTTTTTCTGTTTCAGTGAAAATATATCATGGGAATTTTACCAGGGATTGTGTTGAATCTGTATATCGTTTTGGGTCACATGGACATTCTGATGATATTAATTACACTGTACAAACACAGGATATCTTTTCATATATTTGCATCTTTCATTTCTTTATGAATGTTTTATAGTTTTCAGTGAACAGATCTTTACCTTCCTCAGCTAAATTTTTTCTAAGTATTTTATTCTTAATGATGTTTTTGTTAGTGGGATTATTTTCTTAACTTCTTTTTCACATAGATCATTGTTGATATAAAGAAATGCATTTGCATTTTGATTTTGTATACTGCTATTTTACTTACTTCATTTATTAATTACAATAGTTTTTGTGGAGTGACTTAAGATCATGTCATCTTCAAATGGGGTTAATTTTACTTTATCTTTTCCAATTTGGATGCCTTTTATTTCTTTTCCTTCATTAATTGCTTTTGCTAGTACTTTCATTACTGTATTCAATGTAAGTTGTGAGAATTGTATTCTTTGCCTTGTACCATATCATAGAGGGAAACCTTTAATTTTTTTTCACACTGATATGATATTAGCTGTGGGATTTTCATAATCGATTTTATTATCTTGTAGAAATTTCCTTGTATATTTAAAAAAACTCCCAAAGATTTTATTATGAAAGGTTGAAATTTGTCAAATATTTTTTCTGCATTTTTGAGATGATCATGTATTTTTTAACCATCATTGCTAATGTGGTATATCATACTGATTTATTTGCATGTGAATAGTATATTTTTAAATAGTTAAGAGTGCTAAATTTTTACTCCATCAGCAGAATTAAAAGTTGATGTAAGTAGTAATGTACTGTCATTATTATTTCACAGAAGTAGAAGACAGTTATTTCAACATAAGAACTATGGATAACATAGTTTTAAAATGAATGATAATTCTTCCCACTAAACAGTTAAGGTATATAAAAGACTCCTTACATTGTCCATCATCACAAATTATCTTTTTTAATGAAATGATACCATTTGAAGATAAGTATTTGGGAAGAATTGGTACTAGTGAAAGAGATGAGTAAAGACAGATGCCCAGGAAATATTGATTTTTAAGTGTTCATCTGAGAAAAAGAGCTCATAAAAGAGATTTGGAATGGATAAAAGGAGAAGCAGGAAATAAAACTAGGGATATACACTGTCCTAGAAGCCAGGGAAAGAAAATATTTCAAGCAGAGAAAATACATGGTAAAAAGTTCAAATGCTGAAATATTCAATGAGTTTTTTTTAACAAAGAGTTTAGTAGTGTCCTGCATAAGAATAGTTTTATACTGAAATAGTATGATGTTGGAATTTCATTTCAGAAATGATTGAAGCAATACAACAAATTTTGTTGTGACTCCTAAATTCAGGTCAGTAAGCATATATTGAGCAACTAGTGTGCCCAGATTAACTTAATAGGTCCCCTAAGTGGTTAAAAGATTAGTCACATATTTCCTGCCCTCAAGTAATTTGTTATCCCAGAGGAGAGAGAAGTAAGCATATAAAGATATACAGACCACAGATACCTACAAAGAAGATATACATTGGCCAACAAGGACATGAAAAATTGCTTAACATTGTTAGCCATTCAGGAGATACAAATCAAAACCACCACAATATACCACTTCACACCCATTAAGATGGCTAGAATTAAAACACACACACACACACACACACACACACACACACACACACACACACACAAAATAATAATAGTAAGTGTTGGCAAGAAAGTGAAGAAAGTGGAGTATCTCTGTTGCTGGCTTTGAAGAAACAGCTGCCATGAATCCTACAGCTGATGGAAATGAATCCACTGACAGCATACAGAATGAGAAGCAGATCTTTCTCAGTCCAACCTCTGGTAGTACACAGTTCTATCCACACCTTGACTGCAGCCTTGTGAAAACCAAAGCCAAGGATCCAGTTAAGCTATGTCCAGACTCCTGGACCTAATGGGACTAATTCCACAGTAACTCAATATGCAGTAATAGAAAAACAATAAAACTTGCAGAAGCATTCTGTTTTAAAAAAGGATAAGAAAGAAGACACACAGGCAAACAAAAATATCATTAACCAAGTGTGTGTGTGTGTGTGTGTGTGTGTGCACTCTTTTATTCTTTTTGCAGGTAAAAAAGAATTAGCATGAAATTTGTTATATTTGTTAACAATTAGAAAGCTTGGACATGGAAATAACTACCAATTTTCAATGTTACGGAGCCAAATAAGTGAAGAGGCATGTCTGAGTAAGCAATGTAAGTAATGTTAGAAAAGTTCCTGTACCCTAGTTCTCTCAAAAATAAAAAATAAAACCTGTCACCATTTTCACCTAGGATTTGGAATTCTGGACAATATTTCTCAGAAGGAAGACATTTTAAACCACTATCAATCATTTCACATATTAAGAATGAAATTTTATATGAAAAATAAAAGAACATTAAACCCCTATTGGTTGAGCTAGCTTCATCCTTTACATCTCTGCCCCAAATCCAGCTAACCCAGCAAAGCTTGCAAAACCTACACAAAAGCAGTATCCCCAAGGATTCACCAGATTTTCAAACCTGGATGTAGAATCTTCTGCTTCAGTGGCTGACACGTGTCCTTGTCTTCTGTGCCTTTTTCGTTGTGTTCACTGGTTATGCCCCCCCCCACTGCCTTATCCTTTCAGCGGATGCATTATTTGACTCCCTTCCAATTAAGCATGGCTCCATTATTGCTCTTGTCTTTCCTACCAGTGATTCTTATACTCCAAAGATGAATATCTGTAAACATCCCCTAGGACTTGCCATGGTAACAGTGAAGTCTTTAAATCAGCATCTCATCTGGGCAAAGCTTATCCCTATAAGAAAGATCCAGAAATAGACCACTGAGTACAAAGGGAAATGGTACTCAGGAATGAGAATCCATGTGGTTATCATTAAGTTATTTACACAAGCACATATTTAGATCCTTTCAAATTTTACTGTCTAATTTCTTTCTACAGCTCAACAGTGATGTCTCAGAAAATTCTTACTTTCACCTAATTAATTTCAACATTTATTAAATAATTGTTTTATGCAAAGTACTTTCCATAGTATCGATAGTGTTCCCAAAAGAATAAATCATATCACTTCTAATGAACTGCAGGAGGAGAAAGGATCATCTATTTTATTACTTTTCCATGTTTTATGGGTGCATTATAATTATACATAATAGAGAGATTCCTTATTCTATATATATACATGTACATGATATAACAATATAATATGGCATCATTCCCCAGTATTTCCCCCTTCCTTCTCATCTTCCCTCCCCCAGTGCCTTTCCTCTACTCTACTGGTCTCCCTTTGATTTTCAGGCAATCCATCCCCCCTTTTTTCCTTTAAGAAAGGATTATTTAAATAAGTGCAATACAGAGGTAAAAGAAGTGTTGTGTTAAAGAAACAGAGCATTAAAAAAGAAAGGTGATATAAGAATAATCAGGAAAGAGTTTGGGGAAGAAGAAGTTGAAGTTATTGGACTGTAATCTATTCCTTTATCATCCTTTATCATAAAAATTAGGATGCTTTATAAAAATAAAGAAGGTGGTGATTCCATATCTTTGCAAATATGATAACTGGACTTTAAGGCAAGTAAACTCATAATGCATTACCTCTCTGTTTTAGGAGTACTTAGTTTAAATTATACTACAGTATGGGTTTATGATATATAACTCCCTAGAGAGTATGGCATTAGCCATTTAATTCTTTAAAGCAGAAGTGGAAATATTTTCTAATATAAATGTTCCCTATTGAAGAAAGTGAACTTCAATCCTCATTGGAGACTTCATCTCTTGCTCTGAGTTGAAGAGCATATGTCTACAAAAATAAGAATATGGGCAGTCTTACGGGATGTCACAGTCTTTTCATTTCCTTGCCTGTAACACTTGAATACTTATATCTTTGAAGTTAATCATCAAATTTAATCCTGGATAAAGTCTCTGATTTGTGTGAATCTGACTTAACTATCTGATTCTTGGTATTAGTTCAGTCTTCGTGGAAAATAAATTTGAAATGAGTTCTGAGGTATATGGGATTTTAAAAAGCAGTGAGGAAACTGGCATTCTAGGCACACACACACACACACACACACACACACACAAAAGGAACACAAATAAGAAATACAAAAAGATAAGATGTATTCAGGTTAAAATACACCTTCTAGTGTTGAGTCCAAAAGTACGTGAACAAATATTTTCTTATGCCCATCCAGACTACTCTACCTTTCTACTCTCTGTTCTGTGCCCATTACCCACATCAAGAAGCTTCTTCCCTCCATCTTCTAATTGGATTCAGCAAAGGAGAGTTTGGAGCAGGAGGTTGACGAGTAAGAAGAGCAAGATCCGTTTGTTTTTCTGGCTTCCTCCCAGCTAGGGAGGAGTAGACTGTATCCCACTAAGACACAACTTCTCTAAGTTGTTCCTCTTCTGTAACTGCAGCCACACTCTCTAAGTTTTTGTTAGTTTTATTGATGCATTATAATTTTACATAATAGTGGAATTTGTTGTTACAGACTCATGCACATGCACCATAATTTGTTCAATTTCATCATTATTTCTTCATTTGCCTTTACTGTATCAAGGTGATAATGATTTTTCATTATTACTGTTCTTCAACTCTCTAGTTTCTTCAAAGGCAGTCTATAGTATATTTCTCATATTAAGCTCTCCTCACATACTCCTGAAATATCATTTATTTTCTATCATGATCCATCTGAAATAATGAAACTCAATAGTCATAACTAAGTTCATCTTGCAAGCATCATTTGATCTTAGCCAAGAATATCATCTATCTTCTTTTTTTGTTTAAGAGAAAATAGGAGAGTGGGAGAGAGAGATAGAAGTAATTTTATTTATTTTTTCATCGGGCCTTTGTTTCTCTGACACTTGGTTGTGTATGTGGTGTTAGAGTTTGAACCGGGGTACTGGTGCATGCCAGGCTAGCACTCCAACGACCACTCCAGTCCAACATCATCTATCTTGTTAAAATAAATGTTTAACTAAATCTTATTAATGTTATAATTTCACTGGTATTCAATTATATTTTTGCTTTATCTTTATATCTGAGGTCTAATCATAAGAAGTATATAAGCAGTTTTATCTTTAAACATTTTTATTTTCTATATTTAATATGGAAATAAAATATAATTGCACATAATGGTGGGATTTGTTTTACATATTTGTACATCCATACAATATAACAATAAAATTTGGCCAATATCATCCCTCAGTATTTCCTTTCTCTCCCCTCCTCCCTCCTCCAGTCCCTTTCCTTTCTTTTACATATTTAAGTAAATTAATATAATAATAGACAAATTATTTTCAATCAACACTAAAGAGGTCTTTGAAAGTTGTTCACTTTCAAAAGTCAAGTTTGAAAATCACCAACTTAGCTTACTCCTTCTAATACTTGTTACAACACATCTCTAAAAAGCATTGTAAAAGTTGTCAGTTTGTGAAATGGACAACTGATGGTGAATGCATACTGAAATTCAAGAACTTCATAAAGTCCATTATGACTCCAGAAGCCATGGTGATTTATGCAGGCCTTCTCAGATCTCTTTAGGAGTGATAGAATCTTCAACTGTTCCTGGCCATTGTTTATATCTGATTAAACTACTACTTCAGATCAAGAAAATTCAGCACATTATCAGATCTATAAGAACTTAAGAGTTTACTACATATAGACCTTCCGTATGAACACTACTGTTGGATATATTTTAGGAAAAAGGAAGGTGAATCTCAAAGTAATATATATATAACTAAATGTGTGAGAACAAAAACCAAAACAAGTTTAGCAAAGAAAACTCACAGCCATAAAAAGTAACACTAATCATTTATGTTTAAAAAGCAAAAATTTGAAAGCCATAAAAATGGGAAAGATCAAAAGCAGTTAAAGCATGTAAGCTCCTTTTTAATAATTCCTTTCTAATACTTGGTGTTATGGTTTGAATGTAAAATGTCCCCCAAAAGCTCATGTGTGACATTTTGAGAAGGCTAAGGTGAGATGATTGAGTTAACCCTTTTATAGGGATTCACTGGCAACTGTAGGCTTTTAGGGTGTGGTTAGAGGAGGTGGGTCATTGGAGGCTTGCCTTTTGTATCTAATATGGAGTTTCTCTCTGCTTCCTGATGTGATGCCTTGAGCTCACTGTTCCCTGGAACGATGATGTACAACCTTACCTTGAGCCCCAAGGAGTGGAACTGGCCTTCCATGGACTGGGACCTCTGAAACTGTGAGCCCCTAAATAGACCTTTTCCTCCTAAAATTGTTGTCAGGTCATTCAGTCACAGCAATGAAAAAGCTGACTAAAACACTTGGCATTTCAATAAAAATGCATTAGTAGGAAAAAAGGATGAAGAATGACAGACTCATACATAGGGCAAGTAGGTGACTGTGCTTCACTTTGGGATAATGCAATTTTTTTGTCTTGTTATATTTTCTCCATTTCATTTATTTTCCAAACACTAAAGGAGGAATAGGGTCTGAACTTTTTTCCAAAATTACATTTTTAAAAAATGTTTTCTAATAGTCCAGGTAAGTGATTATATTTTAACTATTCATAGAACTTTTGAATATTTTGAGATTACAAAGAGGTACTATGTTTTCTTAATGGGGAGAAGATCATTGTATCTTTGCACAATTCTCATGGATCACAAAATTATACACATGCACACAGAGAGACACACACTGTTAAAATGGGCTATCACCTATTTTACCAGATGGCTATATTTTGAAAGTACTATAACAAACTGCATGAGGTAAGTCAATTGCTTCGTAACTATATTTTATTCAAAATTAACTTTGTCATCTGAACATGATAAAGATAAAAACTCCTTAATAGAATTCCTATTCTGAATTAGATTATAAGGAAAAAAGAATGTTTTCTGGTCAGGAAAAGTGAGAGATGCTATGTAAATTCTATCATTTTTAGAGTTATTTATTATAATTATTTAGGGTCAGTGATATCAAACTGTAGGTGGTTGGGTCTCTTTCTCTGGTTGTAGTGGTTTTGGTAATTAAAGAGTAAAAATTTTGGGCGGGTTTATGTGTAATCGCTGTTTGATGGCAGGATAATGCAATTATAATGAATTCATCTGTAGCTCATTATTGCAAGCAGCAAATGTCTGTTGCTTAGTGATAATGATAATAAGCAGAAGAATTTTATTGCAGAAAATATTCATTATATAAAATTTGTTGTAACAAGATAATTCTTTTATAGAGAAGTTGAGTGAATACAATAAGATTTTCTTTAAACAGAACATCTTTTGCAATATAATTAGATATCATGACTATTTTTACTTTTTTTCCTTATATTTTAAGACTGAATTGGGTGAAATGCCAGAGTCAGGTTCTTATAGCTCTGTGGTCTATATCACAAGAAAAATTCAATAAGTAATAAATTATTGAGTATATCAAAGAAACAAAATTCATGCAGTGACAATATGAAACATATGGGAAATGTGGTTTCAAAGAAGACCATGACTTTCAAAAATTTGGACTTTCTGGACTGGTTACTTAAAGCAGAAAAAATATAATATCAGCAGATTTAAATTAATCTTTGTTTCAAAATGCATATTCTTTTTAACATAGATTGCAATTGGAATTTCAAGAACCTATATAATTAATCTTTGATTTTAAGGCCACAGATGTGGCTTCTATTAGTTCTTACTACTTAAATTCAACTCCTTTTGAGTGTTAAACTTCTAAGAATCAAAATTCCTAACCATATTGGAGGAAGGCAAATATCGTAATCCATTTTATCATGGATCACCTCAAAACATTTAACAAATTGAGTTAATTCTAGCCTTCTGTCTACTGATTGAGAGCATGTAAAATTACAATGAGTGAAAGGATAAGTATTTATCCTTACTCAGTGAGCTACTAATTTGCTATTGTTACTCTGAGGCATGGGGTGAGCAATAGAAGAACATAAAACAAAGCAAAACTAGGAAAGAAGCTATGTCTGGGTACCAGAAGTTCATCAAAGTTATAAAAGAACATTACAAGTTTGTAAGCAGAGAAAGTTAAACATCCAGGATGTGGACTTCAGGGCAGAATACGGATAAGCAAAGCAGCACCAACAGAGATTGGTCGTGTAGTTTAGGAGGCTTGTCTGCATACTTACGCTTTCTGTTATGATACAAGGTGATCACAGGTAGACATAGAAAAGAAATATAACAGAAATGAAAAGCTTTATATATGAGTAGTACAATAGTAAACAAGGTACTCTGCAGTTAAATGCCAAATTAATGGTGATAAAATATATAACTCAGCCTATATCATTTTCAAGAAAGGTCATATGTGTGTTTAGTTGGTCCATTTGATGGTTAATCCAGCTGTATGGCTATTGTTTCTTGGGAAGTCGGCAAGATATTCAGGCCAAAAATATGATCAACAGAACCTTTACCTTTCCAGAGTCAATTTACTGTGATAGCTACTACAGATTTGCCTAGAAGGTAACTTTTATAATTTTACTGAATCTATTATATCCAGTTATGTGTTATTTAAAGATGTTCTCATAAAAATGAATGCATATCTCTAAACAAAGAATTATCATTAGTAGCTTTCATTTTAAAATGTAAGACAGTGGAAAGGCATGTTGATAATATAGAATTTCACTTTCACTTCTAAGGCTTGATTTTCTGTCTGCATGTGATCAAAAGCAAAAAAAAAGCTTACTAATATTAATATAGACCATTTTCTAACTCGGCCTTAAGCTATTTCAATCTTAAACTCCTTATTTTCAAAGACGTTGGATCTTAATGGAAATATATTTTAAGCTACTCTGTCAAATTGATCAATTTAAAAATATATCTACCTATGATGCATATCTGAAGCAAAAATCCATAAGGGAAATTTGTTGGAATCTAGATAAATAACACTATTAGAATAACATTTTGCATCAAAATAAAAAGATTTAGGTGAATTTTTTCTAACTTTTAGATGTTCCTAAGGAACAATAAAAGAAAATCACACTGTCTCTCCTTCCCCTCTCTTTTCCTCTTCTTTCCTCCCTCCTACTCAGGTTAGCTTTTAATTTAACTAGTATTTCCACTTTTAACCGTGAAGAACTGATTAATAATTGTACCATTGTTATCTAATTCATGGCAAAATTTCAGAACAGTAACATTTGTACTATGTAGTATTAGACAATAATCAAGCATTTTACTAATAATAAAGAGGACTTGTGCCATCTCACTGTTTAATTGTCCATTGATTAAAAAGTGCTCATTAATTTACTTGAAAAGGAAACAAACATAAAAATTCTGCTGATTATCATGTGAGTGATGGTGCTGGGTCCTGGGAAAATGCAAAGTAAGTAGTTTGGTCTAGCAGTCTCATCTCCCCATCTGTGCTACATCACTCCTGTTCTACTCTCCTCCACTTCCCTGCCTTACTCACATTAGTGACAATATTAACCCAGGTAGAAGATGTATGCAAAGCAGATGTTCTGGAGAGAGAAAGGATTCTCAGCACACAGTACATGATGGTGGTAATTCTGAAAATACAATAGAAGTGTGACTGTGTTAAAATGCTTTTAAAATGCTTTGTAAAAGATTTTAAATTATTGTCTTGATCTTTATCAAAAACATATAATCTTTGGGAAAACAAATACAGATTATACTATTTTTACTGGCAAGAATATGTCTTATTTATTTCCCTAGTTCTATACAGTAACTACACTCAACTATTCTTTAATGAAAAAAAACAGTTCTCCATTTTTAAATATAAGGTGAATACTAGGATTGACACTATAAATATCCTATGTTCTAAGTTTTTTAAAAAATGCCAGTACATAGGGCCAGCACTTCCTTGTGGAGTTTGCACAAACAGTCTTTGCATAAAGACCACTTCCACAGCCACCTTTACTTATTAAAGAGAATGACTGGGAATGCAAAAGGAGCCACAGCTTTTTGGTGGAGAGCATTGGTTGTAAAGCTGAAAAGCAAGGCAATTGCTTTCCCCTTTAGAAGAATGGTCTACTTCTTGCCAAAGTAGAAGGCCTTGGGAGACTTACTTTCAATGATTGTCTGAATGGCCCTACAACACTCCAATTGGTGGCAACTTTTGATAATTTATGTTTCCAGATAACGTTCCAGGCTACTTAACTATGTTGACAGTGTATAAATGTCAAAAGGAAGATGGTATGTATGAAAAAGCAGTGAAAACACGCATAAATCAATAGCTTTCCTATATGCCAATAATAACAGGACTGAAGAAGAAGTCAGGAATACAGTCCCTTTCAAAATAGCTTCGAAAAAAATAAAATACTTGGGAATTAATCTAACAAGGGAAACCAAAGATCTCTTCAATGAAAATTATCGAACATTGAAGAACGAAATCCAAGATGACCTAAGAAGATGGA
>PVKS010032841.1:0-22211 GCA_004027875.1 Aplodontia rufa | reverse complement strand
CCCTTCCCCTTCCCATTATAACTCTAAAAATAGTATTAGATTGTAAAGCATTACATCTTATCTGAATTTAACTCATGTTTCTAGACCAACTTTCTCATTGTCCAGGGTCTAGTCCCCACCTCCACAGATGAGTGGAGACAATCGACCCTTAGATCTCTGGGTTAAGCTGATTTTACTCATCATGATCTCTTCCATAACCTCCATTTACCCTCGAAGGCTAGCACATTCTTAAAGGCATCTTTTTGACTAGTACCAACAACTCTGCCTGGTAAGACCCCTTTTGCTGTAAGAGCCTCCAGTCTGGGCCTGTGTCAGCTCTGGACCACCTTCAAACCCTGCCATGTTCTACTCTCCCAAGAGCAGCCTGTTGGTCAGGAAGCTTTTGCCAGACCTTCCTGCGAGCCCAGCATATACCTCAGGGCACGGGCCTTAACAAAGGGCCAGAGGTCATGAAGCAGACTGCATGAAGATTTCTCAGAGGCTCTACATCTTTTCCCTCAGCTGTTTTGTAAGGGAGGTGGTTGCTTATCAGTGGATTTGTAAACTTCCATCCAGCACAAACTCATTGGCAAAGGTATAAGCTATACCCAGATAGGGTGCTGGGTGAGAACAAAAGAGACCCACCAGATTCTAGCTGTAAGCCTTTTATGCCCTAGGCAATGCTATGTGGTGCTCTTTGTGGATGCTCCAGGCATCCCTGGGGCAATCCTAACACAGGAACCTCACCCATTCACACTGCATGGAATTAAAAATAACAATAATAATTCACTTCAAAAGAACTTTGCCAAGCTTCCTACTATGAGAGCACCCTACACAGCTTTGGGTCCAGACAGATTTGGCTGCAATCTTGACTGCAGGGTGACTTTGGGAAGTCACCTAAGTTCCCTCATATGTCCCCATTGTCAGGCTTGGTAAGAGCCTAATAAAACCTCTTCTAGGCTTGTTGTAGAGCTATAATGAGGAAATGGGTGGACAGCCTTTAGTTCAGTGTCTGGCACATATTAAATGCTCAATAAATGATCATTGATAGTGAAATTGGAATCTATGCAGCATTCACATGTCAGAAAGGTGAATCACACACCTGAGTGTGAGCAAAATTCTGAACTAGGACAAGAGGCACATACATTTAAGTACACTTCTAGAAAGCCCTCACGTCTGTGTGCCAGCATTCCAGAATGTAGCCTGGACCAACACAGAGGGTCCTTGAGCCCCTGCATGCCTGCAGTAGGATAGTGATGGCCTCAGCCCATGCCACATTGATATTTGCCAACCTTCAAAGTCAAGCTCCCCAGCTCTGCCATCCTGGGGATTTTTCAGATTCATAAAGAATAAGGATTACGTCCTCTCATTGCTTCCTGTTTTTGTAATTTTGCACCCATAGTTTTAGACTCTCTGAGTTTTGCCTTTTAACCAGTTTCACCAGCATTTTTATTAAAAGTTTTCTGGTGTTTTCATATCCTTCCTGCCGATTTCTCCCAGAAGATCTCCTCCGAGTGGAAACCAGAGATCAGACTCCCGTCTGGCAGTGACCACGTCATGCTCAAATCCCTAGACTGGAACGCCGAGTACGAGGTGTATGTGGTGGCTGAGAACCAGCAAGGAAAGTCCAAGGCAGCTCATTTTGTGTTCAAGACCTCGGCCCAGCCCACAGCCATCCCAGGTATGGCCGCCTCTGCTTTCCAGTAGTTTTCTGCTTTGAATTAATGCACAAGTGCTGCTCCTCCTAATGCGCCTGAACAACCCTGACAACTTGCTTGCTTACAGCCATCCTCATGACTGGCTGCCCAGCCAAGCTTAGTTTTGCCTTGTACCTATCTGTGCAGTGGGTTGAGATGTACTGAACCCCCAGGAAGGCTTGGCCAAGCATCCTGTGGAATAGTCCTATCTCATTCGGCCTTGAAGCACCAATGCTAAACAGTCCTTGGACCCCTCAGATGGGAAATGCTCCAGCTTCTGCCTTGCCTTGGATGCTGGTTGAGTAAGGATCCTTAATGAGACCTTATCTGCCATCTGCCATTCCATAGGACCACATAACTGTTTATGCACTTTCTATATGATGCTGGCTTTTTCTGCATGCCCATGGTCCACATCTCTTCTCTATGGCAACCCCAAGAGAAGGAAGAGATGGTGCCCAGTTAGTGACAAATCCTATCTGCCAGGGTCCTCTCCACTGAAGCAAATTAACTTGTACCTCTTGAAATGGAGCAAGTGGAGAAGAGAGATGCTGGAAAGCACTATTCATGAGAGGCAGGCAGTCTGCTGGAGACTGGTGGCAGCAGAGCTCCTAGGAGATGCAGATCCATCTCTTAGGGATCCAGGATCAACTCGAGTGTGGGAATAAAGTGAGAGTTCTGCTTTCTGACCCAGCTACCTTGCCACTGTTGGGCAGTCCCCTCATTAGCCAAATCCCTCAGAGAAAAAGTTCTTCAGATATCACTTCGCTCTTCTAGGCCACATGAATACCAACCACAGGCAGGAGTGGGGACCTAGATCTTATAGCTGCAGACTGTTGGAGAGGACCTCATACTCTCTGTCATGTTCAGGTGTGGTAGGAGAACGGCCTTGGGAAGCCCCCATCTTGCCTTCCCTATCTGTAGAGATTGCTGGGTCCTTGGCTCAGTTGTCTTAATTGCTCCTTCCAGGGGAGACAAGCCACAAGGGGTGTGGGCTACGTGAAATGCAGGGCTGGATGTGCAAAAGTGATATAGTCAGGCAGTGACAAAACAACAGGCTGGTGAGTGGCTCTCGATGGTTGGTTGAGTGTGAATGGGTATGTCTGGAGACATGTGGGGCCTCTGGTGAGTTGGCAGATGAGTTTTAAGCTGTAGATCAGAAGTGTGGACTGCATGGTACAGAAGGCTCCCTGTCTCAGGATGGGGTGCGTGTGTCCCTACAGATGCAAAAGGCAAGGCATTTGGTGGGGCTGCAGGAAATGTCCTCATTGCTGCTTATTATGATGTCCAAATCTGGGTGGCCTTGTTTTCTTCCCTGCTCCTTCTTTCCTGTGTTCTTTGGTCAGCTTTTCCTTGAAATTGACGGTAGGATGTGAGGTCCAGATCTACCCTGCCTTTGCAGGCTGTTTAGGAGATACAGTGAGACTTGAGTAAACCCTTTGCAGCAAGACAGATTTCTCAAAGCTCTTGTTCCCTGGGGTGAACCTCCATAAGCTCATTTGGGCATGCTGTGTTCCCATGCTGGATACTGCTAGCAACATCAGCTTCCAGGGTTTGGGAAGCAGAGACAAAACTATCAGGGAGACTTTGTCCTCCAGAAAGCTTGTGAATCATCCAGGTGCTCACTTAAGCCAGAGAGGGTTGGGGGTTGCTCACCTCATCACAATGGCTCTATGGGTGTGCTGCACAGGACTTAGAAGGAGGTGGCTCTGTTAGCTTGGATGTTCCTGGCCATTTTATGGGGATCCAAGAATAAAGCCTCTTTGCATTACAAGACACACATTGTGGTTGAATGCTGTGGTCAGCAGAGTGGTGGAGGTGAGGTGCACAAGCCTCTTTAATAGAACAAGGGCAGGATTTGTGCTGCAAGAAGACAGGTCTGCCCACCTCATGCACAGTGCGCTGACCGTAGTGCAGTCATTCCGTGCATCTCTACCGCTATTGGAAAAAGCGCTAGAGACTAGAAGACCATAACATTTGCTGGCTGCATCTGACGCTTTTCGTTAGTGAGAGGTAACACCGTCCTAAACAAACCCTAGGATTTTACCGTGGAGGCTCCTGTTCTCTCACTTTAATTTCATTTGCTCGCTGGCCCCTGACCCCCAATTAACCCCGCTGTGCTGCTTCCGGCCTTGCTGAGCTTCTGACCTGGCCTGTGGTATTGATACCGTGCCGAAACCTTCCCTAACCTTTGTCAGTTTAATTTACTAAGTTGAATTAACCTTGGATTCTTGTGTTTTCTATATTTGACCTAATTGTTTTTCTTTTTATCTATTTTTTTCTCTGTTTCTGTCTCTACCTTCTCTTTCCTTCTCCCCCCACCCTTTCCCTTCCTGTGTCTGTCGTCACACTTGCCACCTTGGACGCCACTGGGACATCCCCACTGCTCCCTTTATTTTTAAACAACCACTTTCTCTGTGGGGACCCATTGCTTGATACCTGCAGCCACCTTGGGAGGCAATTCTGCATCCTACACCTTTGTCTCATTGCTTTTCTCTGCAGTGACTCTTCTTTTGCTCTGTTAGGAACTCGAACACAAGAATTAAATTTGCTTAAAAGCCCAGTTCCTTTGAAAGCGATCAGTGCCCCTTTGCAAGAACCTGTCAGGACTGCCTTCTCCCTGCCCCGGCCACTGAGCAAGCAGCGGGTGTGGAAGAGGAAGGCTTTGCAATTGGAAAAAGCTTTACCTCCTGACCTTTTGCCATTCACAGATACTCATGCCACCTCATAAGGAGTTGCCCCCTTTTTAATGGCAGTAGAAAGAAGCCCAGAGCTCATTCTTTAAACACTATTTTTAAAAGAAGCATTGTCCTAGGTTTCCCCAGAAGAGTCTGTGTCTCTGCTACCTGTTGCATTTTTTGTGTTGTTGTTGTGCATACCTAAAATGTGGCAGAGGAAGAATTTGGGTACCTTTTTACGGCTTGCCTCAGATTGTTGAAATCACCACATGCCCCCGCATTCTAACTCTGGGCCCCTCCTGCACCCTTCAATAAGTAGTTGGCTTAGCTTGCAGTGAAGTATTTAAGTGCCCATGTTTATAAAGAGCCAGACTTGGTGATTCGCCTGAGCACTGTGCTGATATGATGGGCAAATTCAGTCCACCTGTTGTCCATGCAGTGGAAAAAGTTGAATTGGTGGGATATTTTCTGGAGCTGAGGAACGTTCCTAGAGGCACTGTGGTCTTGGTATTATAATCAGTACCTTCTGCTGTCTCTGTGAACAGGGTCAAGCCATGATGTGCCCAACCCATGTTTTCTTTGAAAGGTGCTTGTCTACCAGTGGGGTAATTCCCCTGCTGCTCTGAGCATGTCATAGATCAGCACAGAGCCTCTGTGTCTCGGGGGTTGTGGTCTAGCCACCACCCATGCTGTCACCATAAGCACGTGGCAGGTTGGAAGCAACCACTGTGAACCAGGCACGACTCCCTCCCTCCCTTCACTGTTACACTCAGAAACGCAAAGGGCAGGGATGGGCCACTCCCCGGTCTCCTAACCCCACAGTGTCACTAAATCGGAGATGGCTCAGCCTGTCTGCACTTCCTGAATGTCCCAGGCTTCCCTATTGATCAGTTGGTTCAGTGACACTTTGAAAACCCTTATGAAAAGCCAGGTTCTCCTGTCTGCTGTTGGGGAGTTCACCCAGGAGAGGAGGCGGGTGTGCTTTTTAAAGTGGGACATATGGAGACCCAGGGCTGAATCCCACCCAATAGTGTGGGCGTGTATGCTTGGGGGCATACCTCCTACCAAATAAAAGCTGCCTCCCCCATTGTGGTCACCCATCATTCTGTCCATCTCATCTCTGAACATCTCCATAGAAATTTGAGTTTTGTTCTTTTTGCTTCTTTTTTTCTTTTCTTTTCAGTTGCTGTCTTTTAATGTTCAATGACTAGCCTTTCCCTTTGGGAATCCAAATGACCCTGAGATATGTTCTGTGGGCAAAGCCACCAGTGTTACCACTCCTGCTGGTGTCTCTAGCCTTCAGGATAGAGGCTCCACATGTCTCAACAGCTCAGGCAGGCAGTGCCCTTGCCCAGTCACAAACTTCTCCCCTGGAGCCCTGACCTCACCTCCCACCAGGGCAGTGAAGCAGGACGGTTCTTGGGAACAGAGCAGAGCAGTGGGGGGAGGAACACTGTGCCCCAGGACCTTCCAGGAGAATCACAGGTCAGTTAGGGAGAACTGTGGGGAGGGCAGGAGAGGTCCCCTCCATAGTTCCTGCTCTTCCCATCACCCTGGGTAGAAGTCACATGTATTCACCTTAGTGGGACCCCGCTCAGGGGTCTGCCTCAAACTGGTCCCAGGTCACCCAGAAAGGGACAGCATTAGTACCTCTGATCTAGCCCTAAATGTGGAGAGGCCTCAGCACATCCTAGGGTCTGGCAACCCTCTGCTGGAAAAACTTTGGGGTCTTGCAGATAGGCCTGTGGCTTATAACGATTCCCCTTCAGGAGACAATGATGGTGTGCATTCCCACACCCCACCTGGAAACTGAATTCCCAGGAAGGCCTTAAGAAAGCAGCCCTCAAGAGCCCTGCAGGAGGGCGCACTCCCTGCCTCTCCCAGCCACCCCGCCTCTGCGCCCTGCGTTAGTGCTGTCCACATGCCACATGCCGTGGGGTTTCTCTGCTCACTTTTGGAATATTTATACAGCAGGTTTGGGTCCCGTTTTTCTACTAATAAGAATGCTAACATTGTTGTGTAGATAATCAGCGAGGCCTTTATGAAGTTTACACCTTTGCATTATTAAAGGATATAACAGTTCATGTGAACTCTCCAGTGTGTTTCTATTTTATTTGATAGTTGTGTGTCCAACAAAGTGTCAAAAGCCCTTTCCCTCCATCTCACAGATAACTGATCACTAGAGAGAGATTTAAATGGAACCTCACATTCATAGCCTTATCTAGTGGAATCGTAGCCTTTGGAGACTCGTTCCTCCCTCATGCAGAGTGAGGTTTTTCTCAGCTATCCTAAGAGGCCTCACTTCCCACCAGGGCAGCGAAGCAGGATGGTTCTTGGGCACAGGGCAAAGCAGTGGAGGGAGGAACACTGTGCCCCAGAGCCTTCCATGACAATCACAAGATCAGTCAGGGAGAGCTGTGGGGAGGGCTGCTTTAGAACCCTCAGGAGGCAAACTGGGAGGTAGTCTCTGTGGAAACAGGGGCACATTTTGAGCCGTCAGATGCATAGGTCTATAGCAAGGTCTTCCAATTACACAGCCACCTTTACTCCTAACAGAGGCTGCACAGGGAGGGATTTTGCAATAGAGGAAAATGAAAGAAGGTCCTCTTTGGCAAACTATGTCCTGTTTGTAATGATGGTGAGATGCCTCTCAAAAGCCCCTGAGACGGGCTGTCTGTGTGGAGCAAGCAGACCTGTAAGGGTTTATGAATGAACCAGACCCCAGCTCAAGTGTTCTGAGAGCCTAACAGTCATGTGGAGTATTAAGGGGAAGAGAGGAAACCTGTAAACCCAGATCCCATGCATGATGGAATGACTCATTCTCACCCCAACATCTGTAAAGCGTGAGACCCATGTTCCCATTTTAATGTATAAGAAAGTAAGTGTCTACAGGTCTCAGTCTTGGGGCAAGTCAGTTCCCACTTAAGTACACCCTCTCCCAAACCAGGAGCCAGGAAAGACCCAACCTTGCAATCTCTCTGCCCAAGCCAGCTGTGATCTTAGAGGCTGCAGAGACTGCTCCCAGAAAGCGTGTTAGCATGCAGGGTGCATGATGAGTTAGTCGAGGAGGTCAGGGGAAGATGGCAGCAAAGACAGACCGCTGGAGGTTTTGTATTTTCCTTTTTATGAAATGTTACCTTTGAAATGCAGGAGATAATCCTTGTCGCTCTAGCTTTCCTGAACTGAAAGTCCTGTGACATCCACCACAAGGGGATGAATGTTGGCTTGCCCGAATACCCTTTCATCTGTAGCCCTTATTCACAGCTTCGTTTTGTAAACAAGGCCTGTGCTCTCCCTCCAACTCCAGGGCCACCTTACTTGCTCTGGAAGTTGTGGTTCTTAGCAGTGATGGGCTGAGTGCCCCTTTGGATTTAGGAACAAGTCTGCTTTTTCTCAATCTGTCCGGAACATCAGGCCAACTCCATTCTGTCAGAACATCAGGGAATGAGGCACAGATCTTCCTGGGCGACAGATAGGATCCACTATGATTCACTGTGATGCAGGAGAGGGAGGACCTGGGGAATGGTGGTCCCCATGTATCATCTGGAGGACTTGTTCAAATCCTGATCTCTGCCTCCCTCCAGTGATTCAGATTTCCTGAAATTAGGGAGCCCCAGATTATGAGTTTTTAACAAGAACCCCAGGAATTCCACTGCAGGGGGAGAATCATTGCATTAAAAGGTGTTTATTTTTCATGGGAAAATAAAATCACAAGGATCAATGATTAAAGATGGGATCCCCTGAGCATTTTAGCCCTTCCAGAAAAAGTCCTTCTCAGTGCGCACTACGGAGAATAACATTGGGGAATCTACACCATGTGCTGGACACTGTTCAGTGTCTGACTTGGAATGACACACTCTTGTGACTGAAGAGGAATTGCAGACATCCCCTATCTAAGACCCTGCCAGGTACAGGAACCTCATCCCAAGCACTGCAACATCCCTGCCAAGGATGCCCCACCTGTGCTCGAAAGCTTCCAGCCATGAGGAGCTCACTTACCAGGGCAGCTCTGACTGGGTTTGATAGTCCTGTGCGTTAATCCTTTCTCACACAGAACTGGATTTGAGTTCCACCACTGATGCCATACAGTAAAAAGGCTACAGTTTCCTTCTCCTGACGCATCTTTCACTACTTCGAAGCAGTGTTCTCATCTCCAGGGCAAGCACTCATTTGTTCATGCAAATATACATTGTGCTTGAACATTTTCTATAGTTCAGGGTCATCCCAAGTGCTGGGGAAGCAGAAGAGAGACAAGGCACCTGCTAGGTTGTTCTGGAAGGGACAGTCAGTGACAGTAAGAATGTAAATGAATAGAAAAAGGCAAGAAGAGAATACAACAGAGTGATGTGGTAGGTATTGGGTGCAAGAGCCTCACCAAGTAAAAAATTGGGTAAGGCCTCTCTGAGGAGGTGTTCTGGGGCCTGATACCTACAGGCCCACAGTACATGTAGGGTCTTTTAGGCCAGGGGAAAGCTTTTAATTTGATATCAAATGAAAGGGGAGGCGTTGCCCTACTTTTTCTTTATGCCACGGTGCAGTCTTTTGCTCCCTTCCTCTTCTCTCAGATGTACCAGCTGGGTCTGATGAGCCCAGAGCAGAAGCTGCCCAAACTGCCATCCTGTCCTACAATAGAGCAGCTTTTCAGTAAGATATAAGCAGTCACAGAAGACAATGTTTATGTGTAAACCTCAGAATGTAGAATTAGTGCCATTGTGTAAAAAAAAAAAATTACAGACATATTCTCCCAAACCAAAAAAATACTTATAGCTCCTGCTTCAGGAAATGGGTACTTCCCACCTACCAGGTTCGCTGTCAGGGCACTGCAGTGGCTTCAAGCTCAGTCATGAAATGGAGGGAAAACTCAAGACTAAAATGACTTCCCCATTCCAGGAAACAGCTTGGGATTCCAAAGATCAGGAAGGCCTGCATCTCTTTCTTTGATTTTTGTGGATGGTAGATGGATGGGGAAGTAGATAGATGGCTTTGTTCTATTTCAACCAAATGCAGCACCTCTGCATTGGCTGGCTGCTGAGAAAATGACCCACTCTAGCTGACAGCTGGGGCCAGCAGCTCATTTCCTGCCTCCAAAGCCTAGAATCCTTGGTAGTGTTGGGCCTTCCTGGGGGATGGGATGGAATCCTTCGTGCAGTGTTGGAAAAGATCAGCCAGAGATCCAAGAAGAAAAGTCTGGGAAGCAAGCCAAAGTCCCAAAGGGGCCAAAAACATTTGCAAGCTAATGATTCTCCTTCAACTCATGCCCCAGGAGAAATAGGTTGTGAGTGGTCCTTTCTGGCATGCTGGGCTGGAGGATGGGGGGCGGGTGCTGCTATTGGGAAAGCACTATAGTGCCTGGGCAAGGACCCCTGGAACAAATAGAAGAGTTCCTCCTAGAACACAGGTTGCATGAAAAAAGAAGGTTGGGATCTGTCTATGGTGCTGGTCACACTGGGTTAATCATCCTTCCATTAATTGGCATGGTACATGACTGGCAGGTCACTGGGTCTAGCCTAGCACCTGAGAAAAATGAATCAGGAGTGCCTATATTTCCAGTGACTTATAGACAGATATCCACATTTTCTTGCTTCCTACATTCCCACTGCCTCCCAGAAACTTAGTGGAACCTCCAAGAAGTCAGTGGGTCCATCCCAAGCAACTAATATCAATCAAAGCCATGCAGGAAACAGAGCTCAGGTGCCTTGGGGATAGCATCAATAGGCCTGGGGGCTGTCGTTGGACACCAGGGAGCTAGACATAGAGGTTGAGTCTTTCAGAATGAGCCCAGCCAAAACCAGGACCTGGGGTGCAGGTGCTGCTGTGGAATGAGAATGTGTCCATCTGTGGGTGTCAGTCCTGCATGTGAGCGTGCCTGTGTGTGTGAGTGTGCAGCTCTGGGTGTGTCTGCTGGTTTTCCTGAAGTCCGATCCGAGCATTCCTGGCTCCCAGATGGTGAGTATTCCCAGACCCTTCACTTTACAAACGGGGCCTGGGGAGGCCTCCATCCCACCAGAGTCATGTGGGCTTCATTTATCCTCCTGGAGTGCAGAAAAAGAGGGTTAACCATGAGCCCAGTGTACTGCAGTGTTGGACTCCTTTGGAGTTAGTCTTAAAGAGGGGAAAGAAAGGAGGGTAGTATATCTGCATCCTGTTGGGCCTTACCTCCCCACCAGCCCCATGGAGCCCTGGGAAACTCCTTTTGGGACACTGACCCTCACTATTCCCAGAGCTACAGCCTTACCTGAAACCAGCAGCCACTCTCTGCCTGCAGTGTGAAGTCTTTTGCCGTCACTCAGGGGAAACACACAGTAGTGCTCTCCAACCGTGTCTGCATCCACGGTCCGCAGACACTGCGTGGCTGGGCTCAGCCTGCTCCCAGGACTCATCAGGAGGCTGGGTCCGGGGGAGGTTCAGAAGTTGAGGGCTGGACTGGAGACATGGCTCTCAGGCCCCACTGTCATCTTGACTTGGAGGAGCCTCATGCCCCTGTCCCCTGGATGAGATGAAGCTATCATCCCTCCCTCTGGAAGATGTAGAAAGCCCATTGCCTCAACACTAGGGCATAGAAGGGCCTCCAGGAAGTGTCACTCTGGACATGAATGCCAGGGCTCTGAGCTTAGGCCCCACCCCACCCCACCCCAAGGGTCAGGGGCTGCATCTCAGTCTGTTAACCACCAGCCATCTCTCTCCCACTTAAGCCAATGGCAGCCCCACTTCAGGCCTGAGCACCGGAGCCATCGTGGGCATCCTCATTGTCATCTTCGTCCTGCTCCTGGTGGTCGTGGACATCACTTGCTACTTCCTGAACAAGTGTGGCCTGCTTATGTGCATCGCCGTCAACCTGTGCGGAAAAGCTGGGCCCGGCGCCAAGGGCAAGGACATGGAGGAGGGCAAAGCGGCCTTCTCGTGAGTGCAGAACTGCTGCCCAGCCAAGGTCTGGGATCTGCCCTAGCCCAAGAGCCCAGCTACAGTGCCACCTCCAACACCTCTGCTGGTTCCTGTAGTGACCTCACCCTCACACTCTCTCCACTTGGAAACCCTGAGGAGCCAAAAACATTAGAGAAAAGCTCCTCCAAGCACAGTCTTGGGTGGAGATTGAGGGGCCACCTTTTTGAAAAACAGACTCTTGGGCACATCCTCCTGTCCAATGTATTAGAATCTCACCAAAGTTTGAAAATCCCTGAGATACTCAAAACAGGGGACTTGTCAGAGCTAAGATTCTGGAAAGGAGCTATAGCAGAGGGGACCAGCACTTGGGGGACACACTCATCTTGCTGCCATCATTCATTCATTCATACATATATCACTAAGCAAATATTCACCTAGCAGCTACTAAGGGCAAGGCACTGTTCCTTGGCTGTAGGTTACAACACAGAATGAAACAGATAAAAATTCCTGTCCTCCCTCAATTAGCTGACGATTCAGATGTTGTCCCTCCAACAGCATCTGTGAAGAACAGATACTGAACCAGTATAAAGGCTTTGAAGAAGATCACCCAGCTGGGGCAGAGCTGGAGCAAGCAAAAAGGGATGGAGCAAAAAAATAAGTTCTTTCAAACCCTGCATGTCAGACACTGTATGTACTCGTATATATTTGCACATAGACCTACATATACACACTTACAAGTGTACCCATTATATATATATATATATATATATATATATATATATAAGCACTTATCTGTACAAGGCAATGTGCTAAGCACCTGACATGCATTTTTGCATTTAATTCTCATAACTAGGCAAGGTGCTTAACTATTATATGCCCCAGTTTATAAATGAGGAAACGGAGGCGGGGTAATTTAATCAGACACTAAAGGTCACACAGTTGTGAAGAGTCAGGCTGAGTCTCTGACACTTGTATCTGATTCTAGATGCCCACCCAGCCAGCCTTGGGCTAGGCCTGGGTACCCTGCATCATAGCTGCCTTCCCTGGGGATACCCGCAACAGCCCTTGATCTCACTAGCTGAACTCTGTCCACAGGAAAGATGAATCTAAGGAGCCCATTGTGGAAGTTCGAACTGAGGAGGAGCGGACCCCAAACCATGATGGAGGAAAACACACAGAGCCCAACGAGACCACACCACTGACAGAGCCCGAGTATGTGGGCGGAGAGGGGCTGGCACCTCCTAAGTAGAGTCCTACACCCCCTGGCTACGCTACCCCACCTTTCATGGCTCCCACTCACTTCCCAGCCAAACATGGCCAGCCAAGAGCCCTTGACCAGAAGATGCACTGGGAAATGCCTGGCCCCACTCTCATCAGAGAGAAGGCATTCTTGGTTCTATTTAGGGTAACTGTGGGTGCCCTTACGAGAAGTTGGGGACCCACCTGGTAAAGTCCACTGGCCTCAGAAGCCCTGACCAGCTATGTTAGTAATGCCTGCCTGCCTGCCTGCCTGCCTGCCTACCTATCATGGATGTTAAGAGTTTGAAGGGAATAGTTTCACAGAACCACAAAATCCGTGGCTGGAAGAACCCATGGCTCTTAGGAGCCATTTGGAGCACTCGTCATCTGCTTATTCCTGATTTTCCCCATCACTGCCCTGGGAAGCCCTGCAGAGTAGCTGGCCCAGAAAGCCCATACAGGGAGAGCCTGCATTGAAGCTGCCTTTCCTGGAGTGGAGATCCAGGACAGGCATGAGTCAGCCCCAGACACGTCTGTAGAAGACTGGAGCCCTGTGCAGAGAGCTGGAGGGCCGTCAGCAGGGAGGAAGGGCTAGCAGGTCCCTTTGAGACTGCCATATTCTTTGTCGTCTCCTGTGTCCTCTGATGCCCACCTGGGCATGTACTTCTTCTCTGCGTGATCGTTTCTCTGTGGGCCTATGTTCCTGCATGCCTACCCACGTCCCCTGTCCTCGGCTTCAGTCCTCCTGCCCAGCTTCTCTGTCATGTCTCAGCTTCATTGTCTATTCTCTTCTACTTTCTGTCCTCCCCACAGGCTGCCTGCTGATACCACAGCCACTGTCGAGGACATGCTGCCTTCTGTCACCACTGTCACCACTAACTCTGATACTATCACCGAAACTTTTGCCACTGCTCAGAACAGCCCCACCAGTGAGACCACCACCCTGACCTCCAGTATTGCCCCACCGGCCACAGCCGCGCCAGACTCAAATTCTGTGCCCGCTGGCCAGGCCACCCCTTCCAAGGGGCCCAGCATTGCTGCCTCCTCCCCACCCCCAGCTTCAGCCCCTAAGGTTGCTCCCCTTGTTGACCTGAGTGATACCCCGACCTCAGCTCCTGCCAGCAATTTGTCTTCTAGTGTCCTGGCCAATCAAGGAGCTGTCCTCAGCCCAAGCACCCCTGCCAATGTGGGGGAGCCCTCCAAGGCCCCTGTGGCCAGCAAGCCGACCCCAGCACCAGCCCCCACCCCAGCTGGGGCAGCCAGTCCCTTAGCAGCAGCAGCTGCCCCTGCCGCAGAAGCCCCCCAGGCCAAGCAGGAGGCTCCCAGCACCAAAGGCCCGGACCCGGAGCCCACCCAGCCTGGCGCTGCGAAGAGCCCGCCCGAGGCAGCCACAGCCCCTGCTAGCCCGAAGAGCGAGGCTGCCTCCGCCAGCGCCACAAATCCTTCCCAGGGCGAGGACTTTAAAATGGACGAAGGGAACTTCAAGACCCCAGATATTGACCTTGCAAAGGATGTTTTTGCAGCCCTGGGCTCTCCTGCTCCCGCCGCTGGGGCCAGTGGACAAGCCCCTGAGCTTGCTCCTTCCACTGCAGACAGCTCTGTTTCGCCTGCACCAGCAAAGACCGAGTACGGCCTCTCTCTGTCTGCTGTCGTCAGGTTGTGTCCTGTGGTGGTGTGTGTTTGTGCTGTGCTGTGTCCTCCTTGTTAGATGTGTCCTCAGCCTCACCCAGGGCTTCTCGCAGCCAACCGTCAACCAAGGGGCTGGGATGAGGCAGTAACAGGGGCAGGCAGCAGGGCTCCGGGAGCGGAGCAGCCGCCTGCTCTCTAATTAGGCCATGTTAATTATGTTTTATCCTTATCATCCTAGCAGTGCTTCTATTTTCCCCGGGGGTGACTTGCAGTCAGGCCACTGATGAGCAAGCTTGGGAAGGTGCTAGGTGGCCAAGGTGCCCTTATCTGCCACCCTGGGCCCAGTCAGCGTTATCCAGGGCCAGACTGAGTCTTCACCAGGAAAGCACCATTGTGCAAAAAGTAAAGAAGTAGCCACTAAAGCCCATGCGCCCAGGGAAAATGCTGTCCAGCAGCCCCATCACACACTGAATGAGATGCCCGCTGCCCCCATCACTACCCATCCTGGCTTCTGCTGCCCGTAGAGTGTCTAGGAAGGCTAGGGGCTCCCAGATACCAAATGACTCAGGATCAGGCTGTTTCCTCACTAACCCAGGCTACCATACAGGCATCATCCTGAAACGGCATGAGTGGGGTGGGGGAGGAACATGCCAAAGAGGTGGTTTGGGGAGGGGTGCAGAGGAGGACGTGGAATTAGTACTGGGAACCCAGGCCAGCACACATTACTTACAGCGAGCTGTGCTGCGGATAGGAACTTGCCAAGATGAAGAAGAGGCTTTCTCAGACAGCCTCTTCCCCACCCCCAGGTAAAACTAGCCCCAGTGTGAATGCAGGCTGCTCCAGCAGGAAAGGACTTGTCCTTCTGACTCAATGCTTCTGCGTTAAGGCTGCACATTAGAATTACCTGGGGTGCTTTTAAAAGCCACTATGTCCAGGATCTCTGGGGACACAGCCCAGTCATCAGTGATTCGTAGAGGCCCCCAGGTGATTCCAGCATCATCCAAGGTTGGAGACAAGGGCTGATGCCGGAGGGCCTGGCAGAAGTGGGGAGACGTCTGCTAGCCAGGGTCTCAGCTGTACTGTTTTCCTGATTCTCTGCAGGAAGGGCCCTGTAGAAGCAAAGTCGGAGTGCCAGGAGTCAGAAACAAAGCCAGCGCCAGCCGAAGTCAAGACGGTCCCCAACGACGCCACACAAACAAAGGAGAACGAGAGCAAAGCATGATGGGTGACGAGCAGCAAGCAAAGATCAAAATAAAAAGTGACACAGCAGCTTCACCAGAGCATTTCCAATATCACACACACACACACACACACACACACGCACACACACGATCTCATTCCTCTAGTGTCTTTTGCCTTTAAAAAAAAACTAAACAGATAAACATGGGATCTCCTTTTTGTAGGTTTATAGAAAGGGCTCCTTTGTTGCACACTCACTTGTAAGAAAACGAGACAAAAAGGTTAAACCCACAGCCAAACTAGGACACTCCGTTCCCTGAAACCATTCAAAAATCAAACAAAAGGACCCCAAATTAAGAATCTAGGAAGCTAAGGAAAAAAAAAATCTAGGTTCAGAAAGACCACACTTGGTGTTACCCGATTGGCACAGACCAGTTTCAGAGAAATACTTTCAGGCACTAAGACTAACCGAATGAACAAAGTCCACAGTTTATTTTTATACTTTCAGTCGAGTTCGAACTCTGTAAAACCTCATAAATAAGTTATCATTTCTGTTCACTTTGTATTTGTTCAGTATGCAAAGTGTGTCACCTTTCTAGCTGAATTCAGTTCCCACGTAGACTCTTGTTTTGTAGGAAGAATGCCAAATTGCAGCTTCTGGGGGTAGATCTCAATTTGCAGTATTCGGACTTTTTTTTTTCTTTCTTTACCTTTCGTTGTTGTTTTGTTGTTGTTGTTTGTTTTCTCCCTTCCTTTCTGCCAACTTTGTTTTCCAGTGTTTACAGGTTGAGAAATGTTCGACTTCAGTTGTGTTTAAATGTCTGTGTAAAATAGCTGCTTTTCTTTTCTTTTTTTCCTCTCTTCTTTTTTTTCAAAGTAACAGATACCGCCTAGAGGTAGGTAGGATCCTCTTGGGCTTGCTTTAGCACAGTGCGACCTTACAAAAGATGATTGTTTACAGTGGTTCCACCCCCTTTTCTGATTTGCAGTTTTTGCCTGTGTTCAACACAAGTGAAAAATCCATCTCATCCTGGAGTGGTTTTGCCTTTCTATTTTCAGTTCTTTTTTGTGTTTCTTTGGGGGTTAGACCACTTTCTGATTAGCTGCCACCTGCCTGTATCCGTGACAAAGGATCTGCCTCCCAGGCGTTTTCGCCCTTCCTTTTGAAGGACTCCTTTGGCTTTGTTGAATGAAGCAGAGAAGATTGTATAGTTGGGGCTGGTCTTGGTGAACACACATTTATACCCCAAACATCCCCTTTTTGTGGAAAGCCAAATAAAATATATACATCCCATTTCCTTTTGAGCCCAGAATCTAGATTTGAGCGGAAGAGCATGTGTGCTTCAGGGAATTAGTGTCTTTTTTTGGAAATCTGTTGAAGTAAAGTAACATTGGCCTTCTGTTCATTTTAGGCAGCATTTGTAGAAACAAAGAAAAAAAAAACCTACTGTCTGGAGTCATAACACAACTCTCCTGGATTGGAAACCAAGTGGGGGAAAAATACAGAAACTTTAAGGGGGAAGGGAGGGGGGAGAAGGGAAAAGCCAGCCTTTGTATAGAAATTTCGCTTTCGTTTCTCCTTCTACTTTAGAACTGCAAGCTCGTGCACTGTGGATGCGTGAATATTTTAGTGTGAAACGTGTTTTTGTCATAGTATTGAAATAAAACTTCAACATAGTTTGGTTGTGGAAGGTATAGCAGATAGTTCAGGAAAATATTCAGGAAACAAAAGTAACTCTTCTAAGGAATCGAAGCCTTTAAACAAAGAACATAAAATACCGATGATGAAGATGGTCTTGAAGAGGACGCTAACAACAGAAATTGGTCCTCCTCCGGCATGCGTTCCTTTCCCAAGGTACAAGCAGGGCGAGGTCGGAGCGGTGAGGCAGACTCTGCGTGTGCTGTGTGGGCCGCTCCCCCCAAGGCTCTGACACTTCTGCAGTCTGATCAGTGGCAATGCTAGATTATAATTTCAAACTGTGAAAAATAATGGTCTTGTCATTTGCTAAATGTGGGGTTATTTTGCATTTTCTCCGCTCCTGGGGATGGAAATGGAGGATCCCAGAAATACACAGTCCTTGCCCCTTTAATTCTAGGGTCTGCACAGATCTAGAGTTCGAACGCACAGGCCCTCAGGACTAAGTATCTTGGAGACCGCTCTTAGCGCACAGAGCAGAATGGGAGAGGTGTGCATCTGAGGCAGGGAGGGCCTGGTGGTGAGGGGCTGGCTCTTTAGTCTCCAGGTTGTTCACTGGAATCAGTTCCTCATCTTGTGACTTTCAATGGTTTGACTGCCTAGGTCAAGGCCATGCGCTACTTCCTGGGGACCAGGAGACCACCATGTAATTTCACCCCAAGTGGCTGTGGTTAGGCAAACTAATTTTGGCTTTGTTGGTGAGGAAGAGACAGAGGTACAGTCAGCCCTCAAATAACCTGGCCCAGGGCACCTGACCCCCCCAGAGCCCTGGCCCCGCCATGAGCTGGAATCCAAGACTGCCCACACTTCCGTCTGCCTCTCTTGCTTTTACACATATGTTTGTCTCAGCACACATGAGCTTTCTTTTCTTTCTTTCTTTCTTTTTTTTTTTTAAGGAACAATGCTCTAAAATCAAAGAGGGAGTCACTTTATTTTCAAGATCTTCTATCTTTTATGTTAAGAGATAAAAGCTTATAATTTTGCTTTTGTAATTTTTGGAAGGAGGGATCAACTCCACCAGTTTCAGTGTCAATGTGTCTATATGTGTATGTGCCATACATATGTATTCACATGAAGACCAGCTAGGCCAAGTTCTGTGGGAGGGCACTCAGGTGCCACAAGCAGGTCTCCCAATCCTGAAGGGCCGCGGTGTATATAGTGCAGCTTTTGAAGTGGAACTCTACTTTCACATTTTTCTATGGAACCTCCCACATCCCAGGTTTTCACCTAGGCTGTCTGTCTGGATGGTGGTTTTCAAACCTCCATTAACATCCCTACCCAGCATTCTGTACTTCGGGGGCCTTCTCTCTTGTTATAAAACTTTTTACCAAGTGAAACATCAGCACCACCTTTGTTTCCATTCTCACTGGTGTAAATACTGAGTACTAACTGAGAATTTTGACTTTGCATTCTGTCAGAATACTTGTGTTCAATAAAAATTGAAAGAAAAAACAGCAGTTGTGTTCAAACATGGCTTTCTTTCGACTGAGTCTGTTATGTGGTCATGTGTGAGGGGTGGTATTGCTTTTGGTTTTGGTTGTTGATAATTTTTTGTTTTCTGTTTTTGACTAAGTGACCAATGTCAGTTAACACCAATCAGTTGAGTTTATGTTGCCCAAATGGTGGTTTCTTTTTTTTTTTTTTTTTTTTTTTTTTTTTTTTTTTTTTTTTTTTTTTTTTTTTTTTTTTTTTTTTTTTTTTTTTTTTTTTTTTTGCTTTCTTCTTCTTACAGGTGGATAGAGGACTCCTAGTTTAGAAGAGCCAAACAAACATCAGATTCAGAAATATTTCATTCCAATCATGGTTCCCTCCACTTTCTGATTGAACTTGGAAAAGTTACCTAATCTCCTTGAGACTCCATTTCCTCTTTAACAAACAGGAAGCCCTTAGGGACCAGACTTGGTTAGGTACTGCTGTTGGATGAGAATGTTATGAAAGCCTAGCATAGCACTTTCTTGGCTCATAGCAGCTACATAGTAAATGGTATCCCAGGCATGTGATACCATCAAGCCCAGTTGTAATTAACAACCAATACCTGAGCTTTGAGAGCATAACAGTAAAGTAGATGCCTGAGGCTTATTCTAGAATAAACTATGCCTCCTTCCCATTGCTTTGCTCTGCCCATCAGCATTTAGGGCCATAATTCAGTCCCTGAAGTTCTTAAAAGTCTCTGAGCTAAGCAAAGAGTAAAGAAAACTGACTTGGCTCGGAATACTCCTGTATATGCTGCTGTCTGGCTGTTTCTGAAGGAAGCAACCACTGCAGTTGGAATTATCCATTAAATGATAGAGCTGGAAGTTCCTGGGAGAGACCTCACTGTGAAGCCAGGACTAGCGAGGTGCCCTAGAAGCAAATGTAAACAGGTGCCCACCCTCAGGACCGACTTTGCATGTGCGTGAATTGGAGCACAACACCTCCTTCATTTTGTGTCCTGGATGCCCCACTTCCCTATTTTAATGACACAGTCACATGCATCTGTGGAATTTCCTTTGCCACAGACTCCCAGCTGCATATAGCAGAGTATGAGGGATGGTAAGAAACAAAAATACATCGCTCATCAAGAACTGGACAAAATATGAAATGATACCTCTCCATCCTTGTATCCATGAGGGCTCGCTTCCAAAGTCTTCCTCCTCCAGGTTAGCTTTCTCTCAGTATATAAACATCTACCAGGAGCTTGGGATACAGCAATGAGCAAAACAGCTCTGGTGGAAACGACATTCAAATATGGGAGTGAGGCAGATGATAAACAGACACCTAACATGTTGTGGTAGTCTTTAGGGCTATTCACAAATATTCCTGCTCTCCCTTCCCTCCATCCAGGCACACAGTAAGATCACACTTCTCTGCTCATTTACAGGCAGGTATGACCATGCGACTCAATAAGCAGAAGTGGTATGTGTCACTTCTAGGGAGACCCTTTATTATGTCCCTCTTCCCCCCAATACAGCAATCAGCAATGCTTCAGGTGGTGGAAGTGCCATTACCTGGGCCCAGAGGGAGGGATGTGGACAGAAGATACATTACAGACAAGGAGTGTATGTCAATGATAAACTGAGTGGTGGGCTGGTGAATGTTTAACAGGCTCTCCAGGGAAACTTTACTGATACAAAAGGTGCAACTTATAAGAAATAAAATATGCAATACTCTGTTTAAATTGCATATCCCCTATTGATAGTCACAGAATGCTTTGGGTCATTTTTGCTGAGGTCTTATATCCATTGCAACCTGTAGTTTCAGCTCACAGATGAGTGTAATTCCAACTGAATGTTGGTTATGTTCACTTATGAATATAAGTAAGATAAAGTAAACCAAAGAAGATCTGCATCAGAACTTTACTCAGTGGTGTGAGTGACTTGTTGAATATGATTGAAGTTTTGAATCTGGCATAAGTTTTTGAATACTAGAAGAGTACTGTCTTGATGTGTGTGTCCACAGGTGTGCACTGTACATACTGTAATTTAATCAGCATCATAAATATTTATTCCATCACTTTCTTAAGCACTAAAACAACCTAATCAATCAAATCCTGATTTGTAGCTCTTACCGGTTCAGCAGTGTGTAAATACTCAAAGGACGGCTAACTTCGATCTGACACCCCCAGGTGAGGAGTTAGGTAGAGAAGCACAGTACCATGACATTATACATGCAGGCACAATGGACATAAATACCTTCACGGGCATGGATCACAGCAATATGTAATAACAATATCATTATTATTATATGAATAAGAGTAAAGCACAATGAAATATTTAAGGAATTCATAGCTAATTGTAAGTTTATATAATTTGACTTGTAAAAGTGGCTTTGAATAATAACTGACTCATAAACATCCTTAAAATTTACCAATTGGCTCTCTGGAACCAGTAAAAACTGGATAATCCTTGTAGTGTAAGCCACTTAATTTGGGGGTTTGTTACCTTGGCATTATTTAACCTATCATGGCTAAATCAGGGATTAGGGAGAGCTATAGATAACTACAAATCCAGGTATTAGGAATGAAGGAGAAATACTATTTTATAGGGCAGGCAGGATAGTCCTTTGAGAAGATGACGTCTGAGCAGTGACCTGAAAAAATTGAGGAATGGAACATTGCAAATCTCTGAAGGAAGACAGGCAGAGGGAGCAGCACATGAAGAGGTCCTGCAGAGGGGACTTGGTTGTATATTTGAGGAACAGCACCAGGTCAAGGTGGCTGAGACAAAGAGCAAATGATAGGATGGGGCAAAGAGGAAAGAGGTATCTGTGAGAGAGCACACAGGATCTTCAGACCATTGTTAGAAACGTTCATTTTCCTTCAAGTGAGATGGAAAGCCAAGGGAAATTTTTTGAGCCCAAGTCTGATATAACCTGAGTTTTAAAGTTATCACTCTGGCTGCTGTGTCCATAATAGACCACAGGAGAGCAAGTGAGGAAGTAAGGGCAGCAATTAAGAGCAAGGACCCAGATGGGACAAGAAGGTTTGCTTGAAACCAGCTGGTTCCAGTGGAGGGATGGGCAATGGCCAGATTCTGGACATACTCTGATGGTAAAGTCATTCAGACAGGACAGCAGAGTGGATGCAAAGTCAGAGAGGCATCAGGATGACTTCAGACCTGAGGTCTGAACAGTGGAAAGGATGGCATTCCCACTTAAATTCTAAAAGGAATGAAGGGGAAACAGCTTTGGGGAATGCAGGGTTTGGGCACTTCAAGTCCAAGGCACCTGTGAACATCCTAAAGGAGATTTTGAGGTCCAGATTGGAGAGATAGGAGCGTCAGCATATAGCTTATGTTCAAAACCCTAGGACTGCAGGGGATCACCAAGAGGATGAGAGTAGATTGAGAAAAAACCAGAACTGAGCACAGAACCCAAATCAGAAAACTCACAGGAGCTGTCTCAAGGGGTTTGCCAGAAATCCCTGTTAAGCCATGTGCAGCCTCTCCTTGGGGGACGCGGGTGGAGAGGCAGGGAATCCGTGTCTCGTTTCCACAGTGGTCTCTCCTTTGTCTCTCAACAGGCAAGTCCCTGAGCTTGCATCCACTGTCCTGCTGGCTGGCGAGCATGGAGAAGAGATTTTTAACTTGTAGTTCATTTTTTAACTTATCACTCTGGGCATTTCCATGCCTACCTCCATGCTCCTGAATGCCCTCCATTGGGCACTTAGCCTTGGATGACATTTGGAAACACTCCAAAGAGGTCATCTGTGAGGTCTATCCTGGAAGTTGCTGTTGGGGCAGGTGGAGCAGGGTTAAT
>PVKS010032840.1:0-22204 GCA_004027875.1 Aplodontia rufa | reverse complement strand
TCATGTGACCCCTTTGCCCTAGCAGCTCTTATGTTTATCCTTTGCATAGAAGAACAGGTGGAAAGGCTGTCAAAATAAAATAAAATAAATAAGAATAAGAAGCTAGGCACAGTGGCACACTCCTGTAATCCCAGAGATTCGGGAGGCTGAGTCAGGAGGATTGCAAGTTTGAGGCCAGACTCAGCAATTTAGCGAGACTATGTTTGAAACTAAAAAGTGAAAAGGGCTGGATGTAGCTCAGTGACAGAATGCTTCTGGGTCCAGTCCTCAGTAACACACACACACACACACACACACACACGCAATGGAAAAGCAAATGCAGATTTGGAAAGAGCTCTGGTCTAGTCATGAGCCTGTTTGAAACAAGTATATATATTATATATTTTTGTTTTCTTTCTTTCTTTTTCTTTTCCTTTTTTTTTTTTTTTTTTGGTAATAGGGACTCAGGAATGTTTTGCCACTGAGCTATACCCCCAACCATTTATTTGTTAGTTTATTTTGTGACAGGGTCTCCTTAAGTTGCCAAAGCTGACCTTGAATTTGTGATCCTCCTACCTCAGCCTCCCAAATCTCTGGGATTATAGGTGTGCGCCACTGGACCTAGACATGGAAATAAGGATGCAATAGGTCTTCCTGGGAGCAGTCTGATATCTGGACTTTTGGGGGACTGTCTGCCACTTATTCCCCTAAAGAGGATTTCTGAAGATCCCACGGTCCCATGTGATGTGACTTTAGATGGTCTCTCTGGACCTCTTTCTCTTTTGCTTCCCTTCTCCTTCCCTGGTTTGAACCCAGCCACCCTGATCTCTCTCTCTTAGGGCTTTTGCCTTTCCTGTTCTCTGTCTGGAGTGCTCTCTGCCACTGAATGGCCTACTCCTTCACTTCCCTGGCCCTCTGTTCAAATGTGACTGCTTCGGAAGATGGCACTTTATTGTACAACGTACTTTTTACTCAGTTTTATGGTTCTGGACAGAATCTATCAACATCTATTACGTACTTATTTATATGACCTAGAAAATAAACTCCATGTAGGCAAGGGCTTCGCTTTGTTCATGGCTGATCCTCTGCTGCCCCGAGGTGCTCCCAGCATGCGTTGAGCCTTCACTTCCTGTTTGTGATGTTGTAACTTTCAAAGCTTCAATCTCGATGCTCATGAGCGTGGAAATGGGTCTCATGGAAGCACTTTGTACTTTTCAATAGAAGGTTAATAAGTCGACCAGTTGACAAGTGAGTCATTGGGATGGGAACCTTCGTTTATTTGAGCAGCGTGGATCTGTTCAAAGAGGCCCTGGTGTAGCTCACTACAAAATGGTTATCTATGCAAGGTTGTGAGAGTCACTCTGTGAAGGTGAACCCTGGGCCTCACCCTGCTCACAGCTGCTCTGATCTCAGGTGAGCCTCAGATGAAGAGAAGAAAGGTGGGGAGTGGCGTGTGTATTTTGGCTCATTGCTAGATTTCGGGATTCATTCATTCATTCATTCATTCTCTTTCTTTCTTTCTTTCTTTCTTTTTTAGAAGAGAGAAGGACAGTGAGAGAGACAGAGAGACAGAGAGAATCAATTTTTATTGAGTTTTTCACATGGCTTTCGTTGCTCTGACGCTGTTGTGTATGTGGGTGCTGAGGTTTGAACCTGGTTACTTGTGCATGCCAGGCAAGCGCTGTAACCTGCAACCGCTGAGCCACCTCCGCTCCATGCCCTCGGGATTTCTTTCTTACATCGTTTTTAGGAGCAGGCCGGTTTAGCATGATTCTGTGACCAGCATGAGAAACATCTCTAGGTGGCAGGTGAGGACAGTACCAGCTGCCAGGTGGAGTCGGCGTGTGCACTGTGAGGTGGATTCAGGTGGAAGGTGATAGGAGAGAAGTGGGTGCAGGAAATGGATGAGAATTAGGTAAATCCAGGTGAAAATCGGGAGATCTGAGAAGAGCTAGGAATAGTTGGGTGGAAGAGAGAGTCTGTGGTGCTGATCATTTGTACAAAGTGATTTCCCAGGCATCAGGGAGAAGGTCCTAGGATGGGACTGACATCCTGGGCGGAGAGATCAAAGCCACCCTGGGTAAATATTCAAAACTCAGCCCTATTTCTTTTCTTTTCTAAGAGAGAGACAGAGAAAGAGAGAAACAACTTTATTTAGTTTTTCACATGGCCTTCGTTGCTCCAACACTTAGTTGTGTACGTGGTGCTGGGGTTTGAACCCGGGTCCTTGTGCTTGCCCGGCAAGCGCCGAAACCGCTGAGCCACTGCTCCAGCCCCAGCCCTATTTCTTCAATGCCTTCTTCCTCTCTATTATCAAGACTAGAGTGAGGCCCCAGGTGGGAGTTAACGATGAACTTTATTAGCTACTAATTCCTGAGGGAAAGTTCAGTTCCTCAAGTCCCCCACTCCCCAGTAGCAATAAATAGCTCAGAGCTTTTCTAGACAGATATGCTCAATAGCACGAGGTATTTTCCAAAGATGGTCACAATGACATCTTCCATCCCATTCGTCAATGTGACCTTGATGGTCCTCCCATTAAATGGTGGGGGTCTTGGTCTGTTTCTTGAACTTGGGTAGCTTTTCTGCACTTGCATCTAAAAATGAACACTGTAGATTCTGAAATGCCTCAACACCCCTCCCCTCCATAATTTTCCTTTTCTGTAGCTTTTCCTACCTCTTTAGTTCCAGTCTCAGGCAGGAAGACTTATCCTAAGCTCTGCTGCTTTTTCTGAAGTTGTACAAGAACTTCCTGTTGGTTGAGGCAAATTCAGTGTACCTTTTCAGCATTTCAGTATGTATTTTCAGTCACTGTCACACCCTGTCCCTCCTTCCCAGCAGGAGGGACAAGGGTCAGTGGAGATGGGGAGGATGTCTGTTAAAAGGATGTCCCCAGCAAAGTGGCTGCCATCCCGACCATAGCAGGCCAGACGCCCTCCGCCAACCTTAGCTGCAGTTGACCTTCAAGGAAGGAGCCATGAACTCAGATGACCTTCAGGCCAGAGAGCAGTCCCTGTCCCCCACCTCTCACCTTCTCCTATTTGAGACCTTTTCTTAAAATAATTCCTCATCAATAAAACCATAGAGGCTGGGGCTAGAGCTGGAGCTGGTGGTATGTGATTCATTTTTTCTTTTAAAGAGAGAAGGACAGTGAAAGAGAGAGAGAGAGACGGAGAGAATCAATTTTTATTGAGTTTTGCACATGGCTTTCATTGCTCTGACACTTAGTTGTGTACGTGGGTGCTGGCATTTGAACTCATGTACTTGCGCATGCCAGGCAAGTGCTGTAACCGCCCAGCCACTGCTCCAGCCCCTGTGTGATTCATTTTCTCTGTTAATTCAAACATCAAATATATTTAGAGCCCAGGACCCCGGCTAGAGGAAATCCTTCAGTGCCAGTTGAGTAATAATTCCTGGACTGTTGTGGGCAGTGATCAGGGTCTTGAATAATCAATGTTCCTGTGACCCTGGAGAACTTACAAAGTTTTCTTTCTTTTTTTTTTTTTTGTGGTACTGGGGGTGGCACCCAGGGGTGCTCTCCCACTGAACCATGTCTCCAGCCTTTGTCATTTCTTTAAATTTTGAGTCAGGCTCTCACTAAGTTGCCCAGGTTGGCCTTGAATCCTCCTGTCCCCTCCTCCAGAGTTGCTGGGATCACAGACGTGTGCCAGTATCCCTGGCCTTCCAGTATTCTTGCCCAGCAAAGAGCCAGGACTTGAAAAGTGGGGAGAAAGAAGGGAGAGGTGTGAAAGTTTGTGCCCGTACTTTCTGTCCTCCCCGTGCATCGGCTGCCCAGGCTGTTCTTGGGAGGCAGGACAGGAGTGTCAAGGGTGGCGTGAGGTCCCTGGAGGTTTCCAGGTAGCAGCTTCATCCCAGAGCATCACGTGCATGGGCAGGGAGGGGCCTCACCGTCCGGGTGTCAGCTTTAACTGTCGCTTATGGCAATCCTACACAAGGGGACTCTCTGTCTCTGCAGCCACTCCATCAGTACACGTGTCTGTCTTCTTTTTCCCTGGTAAGGAGATCAGAAAGAAAGTTACCCATCTAATATTTATAAACTGGCATCTTGGTTTAGACCCCAGGCCTCTGAATACGGTATCCTGACACAAGGTCAACTCTGGTAAGGGGACATCTTTCCTTATCTTCCAGAATCCTAAAGGAAACTCTTCAGGAACTGGAAGTTCTTCTTAATGTCTAACCTTGATTTGCGCCTGTGCCATGCATTTAGCTGTAGAAGATATGGAACATTAGGGCTGTGATGGATGGACATGTTTTAATTACCAGAGGCCACATGGCAGAGCTAGGAACAGCCTCTGAACACCCTGTGTAGTCCTTCCACTATCCCTTGTGGTTGTGTGCTTTTTATCCCTCTCAGTAGTCAAAGCTGTTTTTCCTGAACCATGAAAACTGAGCCAAAGTGAAGGAAACCCATCAAGAGGACCACATAGCATCCACAAAATGGACGTTCCATTTATACGAAATGTCCAGAATAGACAAATATATAGAGACAGAACATAGATTAGTGATTGCTTGGGGCTGTAGGAGGAATGGGCAGATTGGGACTACGGGTTTCTTTTTGGGATAATGGAAATGTTCTAAAATTGGTTGTGGTGATAAATGTATAACTCTGTGGATAGACTAGAAGCCAGTGAATTATATATCTCAATAAACCCATTTTTAAGAAATGCTGCTATTGCTAGGCATGGTAGCGCGGGCCTGTAATCCCAACTACTTGGTGGCGACTGAGGCAGGAAGATCACAAGTTCGAGGCCAGCCTCTGCAACTTAGGCCCTAAACAACTTAATGAGACCCCATCTCAAACTAAAAAATAAAAAAGGGGTTAGGGATGTGGCTCCGTGGTAGACTGCCCCTGAGTTCTGTCTCCAGTATTGGGTGGGCAGGTGGGGGTAAGCTGCTTTTTTCTTGGTTTCTACCTTCTTTCCATAAATCCTTAGGCCTCTTGGGGACAGAGGGTCAGCCTGGACCCTCCCCCTAGTGGACAGGGCCTGTAGACAGCCTTTCCTTTTCCCTGGGAAGGACAAGTAGGAATCAGTCATACACAACCCCTCCTGTCCCTCCTTGGGCCAAGTGCTAAGGCCTTTCAGGACACAGCCACCGTAACGAGTCTCCGTGCTTCTTTGAGGAGCCTGGGACCCGGAAGCTCAGATTGCCTGCATGGAAGTTGCGTGAAGCCCAGGTCAGCTGGGGAGTTCTTTAGAGCATAGGGACTCCTGGATCAGAGGCAGGGGCTGTGCTGGATGGAGAGTTCAGAACCTGTTCTGATGGCAGTTTCTCTGCCCTACTCCTCTGAAGGTGGCCTTATCAGCCACTGGGCTTCTCTCAGGGAGCTGTTTCCCAGGCATGGCTTCCAGGAGGGAGTTGAGATTCATCTGTATTCTCACTTAACACCTATCTCCCAATAGCACATAGGTTCTAGGAACCACTGTGCATGCCTCAGTGCTGACTCGATAGCATTTTTCTTTTTCATTCTTTCTTTTTTTTTCTTTTTTAAGAGAGAAGGACAGTGAGAGAGAGAGAGAGAGAGAGACAGAGAGAATCAATTTTTATTGAGTTTTTCACATGGCTTTCGTTGCTCTGACACTTGGTTGTGTACGTGTGTGCTGGGGTTTGAACCTGTGTACTCGTGCATGCCAGGCAAGCACTGTAACTGCTGAGCCTCCGCTCCAGCCCCCTAGCCTTTTTCTTAAAGGGCACAGAATTTGTTAGCCAACGTGGAGGTGGGGGCGCGGGGGTGTGGTCAGGAAAGGCCTCCTGGACCTTCTTACCTTGAAGAGTGAGTGGGACTTAGCCAAATGCAGAAAAATCACAGAAAAGAAGAGGGAACAGAAAATGCAAAGACCTGAAGATGCGTGCAAAAGGGTAGCTCATTTGGGGAACCGCAAAAGAAGCTTCAGGAAGCTCAGTGTGGTTTGAGAACAAAGTAAGAAATGGAGAGAGCCAAGAAGTGAGGCAGGAGAGGTGAGGGACGGGTCAACTGAAGCCTCAGCAGAAGGAGGTCCAGCCCTTTCTCGCTTCCCCAGAAGCCCACCTCCTGCACCCGAAGGACTCCTACCTGAGCAGAGGCCACAGTGCCATGTGCAGAAGAGCCCAGTCAGGAAAATGAGCAGAGAGACCGGCAGCGCCACCAGCAGCACGTCCTTGTAGGAGGCGTCCCCTGGTGCTGGACAAGAGGGGCAGGGTGAGGGGTGGAACCAGTGCTTCGATCCCTCCACCAGTGACTACTGGCCCACGGCATACCTGCCTCATGATGGCAGCTCTCCCACGGGGTGACGGTGGCCAAGTCCCAGCTGACAGGATTGGAGACGATGCAGGAATAGGCCACATCCTTGTCTCCTAGTCCCAGGGAAACGCTCAGCACCTGTCCGTCTGTGAAGAGGCTGTGTGGCTCAACCCCAAAGTCCATCGTCCCTTCCCGTCGCCAGCTATAGGTTATGTCACTGATGTTGGGGGCCCAGCAGGACAAGAAAGCCTGGCAGGTCTTGAGGGTCCGAGCATCCCCTGCTACAGCGATGAACACTTGAACCGTGGGCCTGGGTACTGCATCTGGGTAGGAACAGAACAGCAGGTGTATGTTACTGAGATGCTGGGTGGGGCTCCAGGGCCAGGCTCCACGCAGCATTCGATGGGTGCTCTCTCTAGTCCTCTCTTGTTCTTCTTTGGCCCATGGAACAGAATGATTCCTCAGCCTGGTAACCGAAACCCTTCAAGAAATGATCCGAGTCAACCTTTCCACCTATACCTCCTGCTGGCTCTCCCTGCCCACCCTCATTAATTTGCAGGTCTCCCAAGCAGGTTATTCTGTCTCATATCTTTCCTGCTTCTACATGGCTCATTTGTGCACATGTGTGCTTTTTATTCTTGTCCTCCTAGAAAACTCCTGCACATCCTCCAACGCCCAGTTTGGATGCATTGCTTGTCTATGAAGCCATCCCTGATATTTTAGATATGGCTTTAGGTATCTCCAGGCCTGCAGTATGTCCCCACACCCACACTTATTTTGGAGAGAGAGAGAGAGAGAGAGTCAATTTATTCATTTTTTCATCTGGTTTTTGTTTTTCTGACACTTAATTGTGTATATGTGTTGGGCTTTGAACTGGAGTCCTCACGCATGCTCGGTAAGCACTCTACCATGGAGCCACCTCTCCAGCACTTATATAACTGCTTTTTGCAGCACTTGTCTCACGACATGTCAGTCAGCCAACAAGACATGACAAACATTTAAGTCAGGCAAGAAAAGGTGCACATTCCTGGATTTTGGAGCTCTGCAGTTTGGTGAGGAAGACAGGAACTGATAACTGATTATGAATAACTAAGCAAATAATCACTAGGGTGCAAAATGCTATGAAGGAGCTGCCCAGGGGTAAGGGCTCTGTCTTGTTATCTTGATATCCTTCTCTCTCTGGTGCTGTCAAATAGATGCTTGATACCTGGGCCATTGAACAAATCATTGTCCCAACGTCCCAAGCGGGGCTCTCCATTCCTGTATAGATTGATGGGTAAATCCTGAATCTCTGTGGTGCTGGGGCCAGTGGGAGAGCACTCTGGTAGCAACAGGAGGGCTTAGTCTCTGACAGCATTCCAAAGTCAAGCGGAGTAAAACCTCATTAATGCCAACTCAATGTGGTGGGATTTGTGATATGAGAAAAGAAATGATTTGCTGGGCCCACTAATAGTATAAACAAAGATTACAGGGGGGATATTTACACCACTTGAGAGGACAAGCTGCTTCCAAACACGATCAGGCACAGCAGAAACACCCATTGACATTTCTAGTAACTGATCTGCTAATTCAAATCGCTCTTATCTATTGTCAAAGCAGAGCTCCCGAGGACGGCAGCTTGGCAGCTTCCTGCAATTAGTTTTAATCACGCTATGTATTTGGAAGCAATAAAACAGCAATTTCCTTAAAATCTGTAATTCAGATGCTGAGAACAAGGCATCTGAGAGCTTCGTGGTGTGGGTGCTGCATGCATTATCACATTCAGTGTCCTCATTTCACACGTACCTACAGCAGCTGAGACTCTGAATGGGGGCGAGGGAGGTCTTGCGGCTTGTATGGTGGTGGAAGTGAACTCACTGCAGGAGGGCACCCGGCTAACGGGGTCAAGGGGGTACTGAAAGCTAGCCAGGATTCTTCCTCTGGAGATGTGCCAACTGGTTCAGGATGTTGTGTATTCCAGTTGCACATCAGCACCCTGAATGACCTGCCTGAGGACTGCCTGACAGCCACCTCCCCAGCTGGCTCATAATTTCCCTCCTTCTCTGCTTCCCTCTCCCCAGCTTCTATTCTTTTTTTTTTCATTATTATTTTAAAGAGAGAAGAACAGTGAGAGAGAGAGAGAGAGAGAGACAGAATTAATTTTTCATTTATTTTTTCACATGGCTTTCATTGCTCTGACACTTAGTTGTGTAAGTGGGTGCTGGGGTTTGAACCCGTGTGCTTGCGTAAGCCGGGCAAGCACCACAACTGCCAAGCCACTGCTCCAGCCGTAGTTTTATTTTATTTTTATCTTGAGACAGGGTCTCGCTCAATTGTCCAAGCTGGCCTGGAACTTGTGATCCTCCTGCTTCGGGCTCTTAAGTGCCTGGGATTACGGGTGTGTGGACCCCTGCACCTGGCTAGCCCTTAAATTTTGAAATAATTTGTTTTACGGTGATGCTTGACTGAGAGAATCCATGAAAGAGGGATAGTTAAAATCTGTCTTAAAGGCCTCTTCTTAGAAATATAGGGCTGGCTGGGCACAGTAGTACATACTTTCAATTTCAGCGACATGGGAGACCGAGGCAGGAGCCGTCTTGGACAACGTGGCTTCTTTCTCAAAACAAAACAAAACAAAAAATGCCCTGGGAGATATAGCTTAGTGGTAGAGCAGCCCTGGGTGCAATCCCCTGTACCACAAAAAAGAAAGAAAGAGGAAGGAAGGAAGGAAAGAAAGAAAACGCAATGTAGGGCTGGGGGTGTCTCAGTGATAGAGCATGTGTTTAGCAAACGTGAGGACCTAGGTGTAATCTCCAGCACCAAAAAACAAAACAAAACAAAAGCAAGGGAAAGAAAAATGTTCTACACTTTGTTTTTAGCCTAATTTGAATTTAATTTGCAAATAACAACCCACGGGTCATAGTCGAGCATACAATATCTTTCTTTTCCTTTTTAGTGGTACATAAAATAATGGCACACTATATAACTTACGATGACACTTTAGAATTGGTAGGCCAAGCTCTGTCCTAGATACTTTTGCAAGTGCCCCTGTAGTTTAGCCTTATAGGCATCATACATGGTAATATGGTAACGCTCACCTTACAAGCAAGAAAGGTGAAGGCTAGGGAGGCTAAGCTTGTGTCCAAGTTGAGCCAAAGAAAGATGGAGTTGGAGTTAAGACAAGGCTGGTGCAGTGGCAAAGCCCAGCCGTTCCAGCTAGGAGCTCCCCTGCGGATATCTGGCTCAGCTGTTCTCAGAGTTAGCAACATGGTCAGGCACCAGTGGTTTCTGGAGCCCAGCTCTCCCCAGCTCCTGTAGCTTAGGATGCCTGACAGGTGCTTTGTGGAAGGAGGGGTGTTAGGGGTACGAGGGAGTCAGTGTCAGGTACACTCACCGTACACCTTGAGCTGCAGGGTCTGGGTCCAGGCCCGACCTCCCGTGTCCACCATCAGCACGGAGAAATTGCCACTGTCTCCAGAATGCAGGGGTCCAAGCTCCAGGCTGAGATTGCTGTGCAGCTGGGCTCTGCCCAGGAAGCGGGAATGGTATAGGGTCTCCAGGGAGCCCCGGAAAAACGTGGCCAGGATCTCCTCCGAAGGCCAGAGAGATCTCCAGATGGCCTCACGGACTTGGAAGCCCGGGGGATGCTGTGCCACCAGCAGCACTGAGTCCCCCACCTTGCTCAGTACTTGAGCACCAATAACTGCAATGGGAAGGAGAGCTGGAAGGACAGAGACCGGCGGTCACTCTACTGGCAAACACTCTTCATCGCACCTCTGCCTGCAGCTAAGTGGGTCAGGAGCAAGTTAGGATCCCTCCCCCCACATTCCCTCCGGTTCTGTTGGTGCCTTGTGCACAGACTAGGGGGTAAAACAGGAAGACAGCTGAGCCCTGCGATCCTGCAGCTCACAGAGAAGACAGATACTCAAGTAATTAAAATAAATTATGCTAAGTGCGGTGAGGGGAAGAATGGGTGTCCAGGGAGAACACAGGTGGGGTGAGAGGGGAACCTCACCCAGCCTCCAGGGGCTTAGAGAAGAAATGGTTAGGCTGAGACCCAAAGGAGGATTGGGAAGCAGCCAGGGCAAGGAGAGAGCTGCCTGGAGCGAAGATGGGGAAGTGCTGTGGGCAGAAGGGACAGTGCTCAAAGGGCTGACGGCGTGGTGCAAGCCCCGGGGAACTGAAAGTATTCTCTGCAGCGGGGGTAGGAAATGACACTGCAGGGTTGTCAGGGTAGCCACAGCTTGCTGGACCCTGAAAGCAGCATTGGAATTTTGGGCTTTCTCTTTAGAGCAAAGAGGGTGGGATCTCAGGTATCTCAGAGATTCTAAGCAGCAGGGTGACATGATCAGACGCGTGGTAAGGAAGATCGCCCCAGCATAGGCAGTGAGGTAAGGCTGAGGCCATTGATATTAATTCACAGAGGTGATGGAAACCTGCCCTGAGGGATAGGGCTGTAGGATTGGGGAGAAATGGGACTCACTGACAGAGATTAAATATCATCAATAGGATTTGGTAATAGATTAGATCTAGAATAGACTGGATCTACTGGATTAGATGGAACAATTATTTTTTCGTCTTCTGCTTCCAGTGCCTATCCTGTTTAGTTTTTCATGGACTTTCATTGCTCGGACACTTCATTGTGTACGTGGTGCTGGGGTTTGAACCCGTGTACTCACGTTTGCAAGGCAAGCGCCCTAACCGCTGAGCCACCGCTCCAGCCCCACCTATCCTGTTTAGGACCTGGCTGTAGGAGAAGCTCAGCAATTTGTACTGAATGTGCTGAAAACTGACCTCTTCCTGGCCCAGCAGTAGGATTGGATCCTGACTCCTCTAGCTTATTTCTCCTCATTCTTGAAATGTCCCTGCCTCCTCCAACCTCCACTGTCCCTTATTGCAGGTTACATACCCTGTGTTCCCACAGTGGTCAGGAATCTGCACTCTGACTACCCTTGCCCTCTTATTATTATTGTCTGTTTTGGATCAGCATCTCCTATCAGACCACGAGTTCTGCAAGGGCAACAGCATTGTTTTGGGAGGTAGTGGGGATTTAACCCAGGGGTACCCCACCACTGAGCTGAATCCCGGCTCTTTGCTATTTTCTTTTGAGACAGGGTCTTGCTGAGTTGCCCAGGTTTGTCTTGAACTTCTTATCCTCCTGCTTCAGGCTCCTGAGCTGGGATTATAGGCATGCACCACTGCACCCAGTCGAGAATTTTCTCATCTTTACACTTGTAATGCCCACCCTGCTTAGGACCAGGCTATAGAAGCTTGGTAAAGTGTCCTAAATTTGCTGGGGCATGACCCTATGTGTGGCACAGCAGTGGTCAGTGGGGTGCAGAGCAGAACATGTGCCTAAGTGTTGGGAGCTGGGGTAAGGACGTGCATTCTGGATGGTCACTCTTTTAGCCACAGTAACTCCAGTCCCTCATCTATCTCACTGCCCTGCTGGGCCTAACCATCTCTGCCCCAAGATCTAAAGATGGCTTTAGAGTTAATGCAAAGTGCAAACATAACATGCAGATAGAATTTCACTGGATGTCAATCAAGACCTAGGTTCTCTCCGGGCCTGGCTCTGCCATAAATCAGCTGTGTGATCTGAGAATATCATCCTTCCTCTCTAAGTAGCAGTGGTCTTGCCTGTAAAACAAGGCAGCTGCACCAGAGCAGTTGGATTGATCTGTTTTTGCCATGAAGAGTCCATTAAAAATTCATTTAAGGTCTGGGGATGTAGCTCAGTGGTACAACACCTGCTAAGGATGTGCAGAAGTAAATAAATTTAAAAATATTCACATGTCCAAAGTCTAGGGCAATATCCTCACATGTCCATTGACTTGGAAGATTTTGTGAATCAAACAGACTTAGACCTCTTTTAGAGTTAAGATATAATTTGCCCCCATACATTTATAAATGTTGAAGAGGGGCTGGGGTGGTGGCTCGGCAGTTATGGCGCTTGCCTGGCATGCGAGAGTTCGTGGGTTCAAATCCCAGCACCATGTACATAATGAAGTGTCGGAGCAAAGAAAGTTGCATGCCAAGCTAAATAAAATTGATTATCTCTTCCTCTCTTTCTCTCTTACTGTCTCTCTCTCTTAAAACAATGTTGAAGAGATCTGCAGGGCCTTTGGAAGCCTTATGGCTGTGAACTTAGGTGGGGATACTGGACAAAACAATCTCAAGTCCCTATGAGTCTCTGATGTAAACAATGAGGCTTGATCTTTTCCAAACCCCATGACTCCAATCCCTGGCCCTGAAGGGCTGACCAATGTCACGTTGGCTCCCTGTTGATCTTGACCAAGGAAGGGAGCTCAGGCATCAGACTGATGGAGGGATTGCTCACTGTTGAGGAGACCCCACAATGCAGCCATCCCAACATCACGCCATTGCTGGCCACCCTCAAGTCCACATGGATCGTGTTTGACTGACTCCTGTCTCTCTTCCCCGTTCAGTATCTACCTCCCTTTGCCCAGGCCATCAGGGAGGGACCCCACTTTCCCCATGAGCAGCTGAAAACATACTCCTGCCCCTCAGATTGTAGGGAACCGTGCTCTATCCTGTCTTTAGCACTCCCCAGACCACAGGTAGAATTCCCAGGTGTTAATATCACCAGACCCTCGACATACCCACCTTTAACTTTCTCTCTAAACCAGCAGAGCAATTGGCTCGGTTCTAACTGTCCTGGGCCACTAAACAGCTCCTGTTTCATGGACACTGATGGTCCTGGCTGCCACCTCTTCCCACCCACCTCTCTTTGCAGCTGTCCAGCATTAAGTGTTACCCAAGAACTTGCTTTGCTCTCCTCTACCCCTCTGTGATTCCTAGGTTTATACTTGGCTTGGGGCATGGGCCTGTCTGGAGGTCTGGCAACGGCAGCTGGGGAGGGGTCTTCAGCTTTCTGAGGACAAACCATCCACCTGTTCCTCTTACCTTCCTGGAGAAGCAGGTTGAACAGGAAGCATATGGCCATCCTCCTCTGGAGCAGCCGTTGAACTCACTCGACAGCCAACATCCAGAACATTCCAGGCTAAGTGGATGCACAGAAGGAGCTGTGGTCCTTCTGGAAAGTCCCACATTTAGAAGGAGGAATCTTGACTCAGAACGAGATGCTCTGAAAATGAAAACATCCCTGGTAAAGTGGAAGTTGGCTGCGGGCCTAGCTGGGCCTTCAGGAGCAGATTCTTGTAAGTCAGCCTCTTTCCTGCGTGCATGGTTGGCTAATGCACATGACAAACACCCCCGCACAGCCCATGTGGTCCAGGACTTCCTGCATCCAACCCTGCCCACGAGAATCCTCTAAACTGCAATTTCTATCAAGTCACGTCTCCTTGCCTCTTTCCTAGCCTTCTGCCGCTCTCAGGATTAAGACTGAACTCTTGGCTTAGATTGTGAGGCTGTTTGTCTTCTCCACTCTTCCTGCCCACATCCCCTCTGGCCACCCCAGCTAGAACCACTCATTTCACATTTCTAGGTGTTGTCCTTGCAGGCTGGCACGGACGGCTCTGAAGCCAGCCAGGCTGAGGCCAGTGAGAAGCCCCTCTTTGGGCCCCTATGCATGCCCCACACTCCCCTCATCTCTCAGCGCATGGGCTGTAGCAGTTGAGCCAGCAAGATGTTGAATTCTCATCTTTGTTCCCCTCAGTGCTCAGCAATATAGATGTTTAATGAATATCTGACGAGTGAAGCTGGATGTGGTGGTGCACACCTGTAATCCCAGAACCTCAGGCGGAAGCAGGAGAGTCACAAGTTCAAGGCAAGCCTCAGCAACTTAGATCCTGTCTTGAAATAAAAAATTGAAAGAACAGAATGCGGTTCAGCAGTAGAGCACCCTGAAGTCTATCCCCAGTACTGGGGGTCAGGAATAATTCTAACCAATGCGCAAATGAATTCTAGACACAGTACACTTGTTTATGTAAGTCCTACAAATCTCAGAAAGGACCTTTTGGTAGCCATGGCAGAGGTGGGGATTTTTTTTTTTTTCCTCTGGGGATCAAATCCAGGGGTACTTTACCATGGAACTACATTCCCAGTCTTTTTTTTTATTATTTTTAAAGAAAGAGGGGACAGTGAGAAAGAGAAAGAAAGAGAGAATCGATTCTTATTGAGTTTTTCACATGGCTTTCGTTGCTCTGAGACTCAGTTGCGTGGGTGGTGTTGGGGTTTGAACTCACGTACTTGCGCATGCCAGGCAAGCACCGTAACCACTGAGCCACCGCTCCAGGCCCGCCCCCCCCCCCGACTTTTTTTTAAGGCAAGGTCTTGCTGAGTGTCCAGCCTGGAACTTGCCTTCCTGCTTCAACTTCCTGAACTGCTGGGATTACACCACCATGCTGAGCTCAGGGAAGGCTTTTCAAGTTGTTGCCATTAACACGATTCCTGATGGTCCCGAGCGTGGCTCATTGTGTCTGGTCCTGGGTAGTTGATGATCTGGATGTTACTGCGAATTGGAATCAGCCAGGAATGAGGCATATAGGATGTAGGGGTGGCCAGGAGGGTTTGGGGATAGAGTTTCTGCCCTCCAGATTCTCACTACCAAAATGTACAATCATGGCACTTGCCTGTCATGTGCCGGGATGCAGGTTCAAACCCCAGCACCATGTATATGGTGAAGTGTCAGAGCAACGAAAATCAGATGAAAAACTAAATAAAATTGATTCTCTCTTTCTCTTAAAAGGAAGAAAGGCTAGGGAAAGTGAAGGCATGCTGGCAGAGACCTCTGCTCTATGACAATGGGCCACAGAGAAATCAGCACTACAGGAGGGGATGGGGAAGAGGTCTCTATGTGGGATCGTCCTGAATTGTATCTCCAGTACTTGGGGCCAGGAATAATCCCCAGTTCCCCAGTTCTTTTTATTTTTTATTTCAAGGCAGGATTTAAGTTCTGAGTCTTGCCTTGAACTGGTGATTCTCCTGCTTCAGCCTCCTGAGTTTCTGAGATTGAAGGCGTGTATGGGGGATGTTTCCTGAACAGGTGGAATTTGAACTGCACCTTGAAGATGAGCATAATTTAGATAGAAAGGGATAAAGAAGAAGGCCGGAGGTTGGGGGCTGGCCTCGAGCATGAAAGGCAGATAGAATATGGGAAGTTGTCAAGGAGGCTCCAGGGACACCGAGGGATAGCAGGAGGAATCCATTAGGACTCACGTGGGAAGGCTGGGGAGGGAGACTGGGGTACAAGAAGCCTTGAACTTGTATGGTTGTTCTATAATAAATCTCTCAATTAAAAAAAAAAGAGGCCTTGAATATTGGGTTAAGTTATTCTGGAAGCCATTGGATCTCACCCTGGTTAAGTACTTGAGTTCTTAGGGATGCTGGCTCAGAGGGTGGGGATGGGCCCAGGAACCTAACAAGTGTTCTTCTCCAGGTGACACCTAGGGGATTGTTTAAGAAGCACTGATTAGAGGCGTGGGGCTCCCTGCTTTGAGCTGCGGGTAACTTCCCAGAGAGAAGAAGAGTGCAGGGCAGGAAGAGGAGAGGAAGAGGAGACAGGGAAGCCTGGGAACAGCTGTCACGTTGGTCCTAGGAAAAGAAGGAATTAGGAAGGAAATACTTGTAGTAGAGAGAAAGTGGTAGAGCGGGAGTCCTGGCAAAACTGGAAACTGCCTGGTTATAGGATGGAGGCCAAAGGAGGGGAATTATTTATGACTCAATTGTCAATTCTATCATTTATTCATCTGACATTTATTGAGCATCCACTTAGGTGCCAGATGCTGGGGACACAGAGATGAAAGGCTTAGTCCCTGCCCTTAAGGAGTTCAAAGTTTAAAGGAGGAGATGGAATATGGAACCCAATAATTACAATCAGTGTGGCAAGAACAATGCCTGAAGTGTGCACAGGATGCTAGGGGGGCCAGAGGGCACGGGGCTTGTCCCAGCCTGGGTGGGTGGGAGCCAGGGGAGGGCTTAGTGAAGGGGCTGCAGTCTGAGGTGAGTCTTAAGAGTACAAATAGATGGGGGAGGGGTAGGAGTGAGAACTCAAGCTCTAGGGTTAGCGTAGGATCAAATCTTGGCTCGGAAATCTTGGCTCGGAAATCGTGCGCAAAGTAACCTCTTTGCTTCCACGTGCTCATCTGATGGGGTGTGGGGGGGTTAATAACAGTATCTACTTCTTAGTGCTTCTGGCACATACACTCAAACATTAACCACTGCTACTGAACGGCCAGAGACAGGAGAGAGGAAGCTATCCAGATGGGGACAAACGAATGTTTAAGGCTCTGCTCCACTCTTCTTCCAGACTGGGAACCCCACGAGGGCAGGGACCGGATTCCCTTCACTTCTGCAATCCTGTCTATTGCCAAGGACAGGCTTCCCATGAGGGACGCCCTCCAAACATCTGTCAAACTGAATGGAATCACGCTGGAGAGACTAGGAGGGGGCCTGGAGCGGTGGCTCGGCGGTTAGCGCTTGCCTGGCATGTGGAAGTACACGGGTTCAAACCCCAGCACCACATACACAACTAAGTGTCGGAGGAACAAAAGCAATGTGAAAAACTCAATAAAAATTGATTCTTTCTCTCTCTCTCTCCTCTCTTAAAAAAGAGAGAGAGAGAGAGAAACTAGGAGGGCTTTGGGATGTAAGTGTGGGGCAAGCGTGGGGGAGAGATCCCGAATTCCTTTGGAGGAGACAGCGGGCAATCATTGTCCCTCTTAGCCGAATTTGTTGTCCCTATGGTCCCCTAACCTGTTGCCTTTCTTCTTTCCCCACCCAGGGCCCCTTTCCTTGAGGGGAATTTTGCAGAAGCTAAGAGAAGGACGGCTGACGCCCGTAAAATATTCCATCTAAAAGGAAAAGCCTGGGCCAGCGATGTGACAGCTGGGGAAGGGCGGAGCTTCTGCCCAGATGAGGGAAGGGTTAAGTCTGCGGCAGGCTGGTTGTCCCACTGCTGCTAATCACTAGTTCACACTACATTAATTGCCCAGCCGCAGGGGGGAGTGCGCTGGAGCAAATTAGCTGGTGAGTTCAAAGGGGCCACTCCCCGCATTCCTTAATTAAGAAAGCAGCTGGCAGTGAGGGCTGCCATTCCGCCTCCTGGGGCCTTTCTGGGAAGCCAGAGTCAGGCGGAGACTGCGTCTGCGTCTGCGCGTGCCGAGGTCCCTCTGCCCTGCGGAGGAGCCTGCACCCCGCCGCTAGCCCACGTACGCTGCACGATGCAAAAAGAGCGGGGAGAAACGGGTGTTAACCATGACTGAACAACGTGCAGCGCTTGAACTTGACCATTAACCCTGAGACGCTTGGTGCAGAGATTGAGGCCAGTGGAATTCGGAGAAGGGTACACCAACCTGCACACGCTAGATCCCCTGTCCCAGGGGGGAGGTAGAGAAGAAAAAAAGAAAATGGGGTGTTTGAGAAGTTGGAAGAAAGGCGAGGTGGGCAGGAAAGAAGGGAGAGCAGCTGCAGAGGAAGGAGAGGCGCCCAGCAGGCTGCTGGGGAGCCAAGAGCAAGGGAGAAGGTCCAGGGTGCTCCTCCGGAGTGGGTGCAGCTTTGAGGGGATGTGTGGGCGGGGGCCTAAAGGGAACAGGCAGAGCTCCACCGCTGAGTAGATCCTGAAGGTCATTGTTTTGGAGTGAGCTCCCGCATCAGGGCCACCTGACCAGCCCAGAGCAGAACCGAGGCCCTCCTGCCAGGTACTGCGAATCTCCCCAGGCTAGTTTCCCCAAACCAAGAAACTCACAGCAGCCAAGCAGAAGGGCACCCGTTGACCTGGGCCTAAGGAAGTCCGCTCAGTTTCAGCCCTATTAGGAGAGTAACTTTGAGATGACCAGTTCTCAGTTTGTTCCCCGTTTCTGCTTCCTTCAGCCTCTTTCTGCCGGTTAAGCCCAGCTCCTTTGCTCAGCTCTTTGGAGCACATTTAGATGGCTTGCTGCTCCAGTTCATGATTTGCTAATAACAGCCCATTAGATCGTTTCACCACAGTGGTAGAAATGTTTGGTTTTTGTCATACTGGGGACTAAACCTAGTGGTTATATATCCAGACATTTTCCTTTTTTTGTTTTTGAGATAGGGTCTTGCTAAGTTGCCCAGGCTGGCCTCATACTTTCAATCCTCCTGACTCAGCCTCCCAAGTAGCTGGGATTACAGGCATGCATTACCCCTCCCGGCTTGAAGTATTGTTTTTAAATGCCATCTAAGCCCACCTGAATGCTGTGTATTCAGACACCGTGCCACCAGGCCGTGCCCAGTTTAGGCAGATGTGGTGTGGAGGGAAGACTGGGTTTGAGGGAGAATACCCTGGAAGGAGCCGCACCTCTGCCACTTCTTAGAAAGGCTCACTGTTGCTGAGTGTCTGTCTTCAGGGATGCAATGGACCTAGGAACTAGAACTGGCATGGCCCTGAACCTCTGTGCCTCCTTCAATCCTGTGCCTAAGTCACCTTTCCTATTTCACCCTGCTTCTGTCTATGCTGGAATTAGGCAGAATGAATGGAATCTTTAATGAGCTCGGGGCGTGGAGAAAGAGTGATCAGGGAGGTGGGTAGAAACGGCAGGAGAGAGGGCCCTGCAGCTTTAGGTCTGCTCTGCTTTTGAGGCGATGATACACCTTCCCAGAGATGTGAAGGGAGCTGGATTTAAAAGAAATGAATCCACAATTGTGCTTTATTGAGGTAGAGAAGCTCATTCATGCATTCACTCATTCACCATACCCTTCTTTGATTCCCATCTTGTGCACACTAATGCATCAAATATTTATAGAGCATCTAGCTTGTATAAGCCCCATGAGGTCAGGAACTCATGCTGATGATGACAGCGACCATGTACCAATGATAAAAGGTGGCGTCTCTATTGATCTGTTCTCTGCGTGGGAAGCAATTCCAGAAACAGGTAGAACACAGGTTGCTCTTTCAGGGACTGAGCGAAGAATTCCTCTGAGCACGGGGAGCAAAGCTTGCTACAGAAAAGGACTTGCTAGTGGCTCCAGGACCCGGCAGGTGCAGGTACTTCCAGAACATATGGTGACACACAAAATACCCCTCTGTTGGATGAAAAACCCTGGTCTTCCCCGTGCTGTATAGTCCGTCAGCAGTTAACATTACCAAAATTAATATGAAGAGGAAGGACACAAAACTGGTTAGTGGTTGCTCATTTAAATAAAAATATAGACCTTATTTTCAAGACAAATCTAAACTAACAAACCTGGAATTGAAGAAACCCCAATGCATGCCAACACGCTTGGTTTAGGGAACTATTTTCAGCTTGCATCTAAATTGTTCAACCACATACAGAACAAGGACTGGGTGTCTAATCATATCTTACAGTAAAGTTGTCCAACGAGGGGCTGGAGCGGTGGCTCAGTGGTTACAGCGCTTGCCTGGTATTCGCAAGTGCATGGGTTCAAACCCCAGCACCACGTACACTATGAAGCTTTGGAGTAACAAAAGCCACATGAAAAACTAAAAAATAAAATAAAATAAAATAAAATTGATTCTCTCTTAAAAAAAAAAAAGAAAGAAAACAAAAAGGTGTCCAGTGAATGGGTCAGACCTCAGTGTAGGCTGATGTGAAGTCCAGGGACTTAACACTAGAGGGTCACGGGAGGGTGGCCGTGAGGCTCCCGGCTGTGATTTTCTTTCTCTTTCCCTTAAGGGGCATCTCCAGTCTGCCTCTCCACCCTCAAGCCAGCTACTGAGTTCTTTTCTTTCTCTTTGCCCTTTAGGTAATGTGACCCCATAGAACCCCGATCCCTAGAAAAGGCACAGTCAACTCTCTCCATTAGATAAATGTTTACATTTAGCTTGAAGAAGAAAAAGTATTTCACAGTGTGGAGCCTAGAGAAGGTGGAGAGGCTGACAGTTCTGATCAGTGTGGTCAAGGAGCCTGGCATCCTCCAGTCTCCTTCTTGCCCTTCCTCATGGTCAGCAGGGTTAGGGTTAGGGTTAGAGAAGGGCAGTTGCTCCATCTTCCCTAGGGCCCTTCTGCTCTGGCCCCCAGCATCCTCCAGGACTAGAAGTAGGTTCCTGCTCCCACCCTGAGGCTGGGAAACGGGGCTTGGGGGCTGATTCCACAAGCCAGCGAGAGTCTGGCTGAACAGTGCTCTTCCCCCTGCCTTCAATTTTATTTGTAATGGTTCATTTTGAAAAATTCCATTTCATTCTTTTTTTTAAACTAAGGGGGAAATGATGTTTTGAGTTGTGCAAATGGAGCTGGAGGTGGGGAGAGATTCTTAGGAGAAAGCACAGTGTCTGAGTAGACAGGTTTGGAGTGTGTGAGAGCGAACAGGAGTATGCGTGAGTGGGTGTGTAGAGAGGGCTTCTGACCCATCTGTGTAGAAGAACCTGTTTTTCTTTTTTAGAATACAATAAAACTAAATCACTAGAAAAATGAAATAAAAAAGACATGCATACAAAAGACAGGCCCTAATTTTTTATGATTGTGTTAAACAAACATAAAATTACTCTGTCAGATTGCTATAAAAGTTGCTAAATTCTTGCTGTTTTTTTCTGCTTATCTTGTCGTGGACTAGTAAAAAGCAATTCACAGACTTGCATCAGGTTTGGGGCTACCTGTTGTGTGACGGTGGTGCAGGGAAAGGGTTGCAGGGGAGGCATGACAACTCGGAAGGAGGTGGTGTGTGGTCTCTGGGGACAACTGGAAGGGCTGGTTCCTTCCCAGTCCCCATCATCAGTGTTTCCCTTCAAGAGCTGACTTGTCTACCTTTTGACTTTTTACAAGGGTGTGTGGCAAGGGCGTGGCAAGGGCGTGGGTTCTGTGTGGGCATCCCCACTGACCCATGAGGACCCTATGCTTCTAGATTATCTGGCTTGTACTTGTCAGTCCTCCCAATAGGATCTCTGACTGTTCATAAAGGGGAAGGATTCCTCATGGGTTTTACTTTTATTTTAATAAGAAATTTATTTGTTGAACAATCAAACATGCTTCTAACGAAACAATATAATATATAAATTCTGAAAATTAGATTTAGCCCCAAGAGTCCTCCCCCAAATTACCCACCCTTATCCTCCCCCCGCCACCCCTTCCCAGTACATCTCTATGAATGCCTTAGGTTGTATGACACTACAACTTTTCCGGATTTAAATCATGAGAATGGACCTTCTTTCTCAATGACCAGGGTCTAGCTCCAGTGTCCACAGATGAGGGAAGACATTCGACCCTTAGTTCTCTGGGTCCTTACGTGTTTTAATAGTTTTTGTTTTTTTTTAAGAAAGAGGGACAGTGAGTGAGAGAGAGAGAGAGAAGCAAGTTTTATTTAGTTTTTCATTTGGTTTTCGTTCCTCTGACATTTTGTTGTGTACGTGGTGCTGGGGTTTGAACTCGTGTACTTGCACATGCTAAGCAAGCGGCATAACCACAGAGCCACCGCTCCAGCCCCCCTCATGTGTTTTAGACAGGGACTGGACTGGTGATGAGAGAGATGGGGAGGAGGATGAGGAAGAGGAAGAGGAGGGTGGGGAAGGGATAGAGTGGAGGAGGGAAGGAGGAAAGAGAAGTGAAAAAAAAATGCTGGCATGGTTGTCTTACTGTTCTTCTAAGTCTCTCTGTCTTCATTCAGGACAGAACCACAGGCAATTAAGCATCCAAAGATGAGTGATTGGATATACTTCCATGATATATCTTGTGGTTGAACCAGCACTTTTAAACTTTAATCTGCATGTAAATCACCTGGTGATTTTATTGCTATGCAGATTTCGATTCAGCAGGTCTGGGTGGCTGCATTCCTAATAAGCTCGCAGGTGATGTTGCTGCTGCTGCTTCTGTGGGAGGGGACCCTGATCTTAGTAGCTCCAGGAGCCTCTGATAATGTAGATGCCTCCTTCATTGGTAGGGCAAGTGGGAGTCTGGTGTAGTGCTCATCTCTAAATTGGACTTCACTCTCTGGTTCTAGAGCAGGACCCTATGAAGCCAGTGTAATTAATCTTTGACCACACTCAGGAATTGAGAAGTTTGAACTTCTTGAACAAACCAAACCGAACAGTCAGGCCTTGCAAATGAATTGATGTATTTTTATTAACAGAATAGATTTTACAGCCGCATATCTTTTTAAACAAGGAAGGGGTAA
>PVKS010032839.1:0-22210 GCA_004027875.1 Aplodontia rufa | reverse complement strand
TTCAATGTTCGATAATTTTCATTGAAGAGATCTTTGGTTTCCCTTGTTAGATTAATTCCCAAGTATTTTATTTTTTTTTGAAGCTATTTTGAAAGGGACTGTATTCCTGAGTTCTTCTTCAGTCCTGTTATTATTGGCATATAGGAAAGCTATTGATTTATGCGTGTTGATCTTGTATCCTGCCACTTTGCTAAATCTACTTATGACTTCGAGCAGTTTACTGATGGAGTTTTTTGGATCTTCCAGATACAGGATCATGTCATCAGCAAATAGAGAGAGTTTGACTTCCTCTCTTCCTATTATTATCCCTTTGATTTCTTTCTCTTGCCTAATTTGTGCAAAAGCTTTTTAGTTTAATTGCATCCCATGCATTTATTCTTGATTTTACTGCTTGCGCCATGGGAGTCCTATTAAGGAAGGCTGTGCCGGCCCCTATGTCATGTAATGTCAATCCTACTTCTTTTTCAAGCAATTGTAGAGTTGCTGGTTTAATATCCAGATCCTTGAACCATTTAAATGATTTAATTTTTGTGCAGGGTGAAAGGCAAGGATCCAATTTCAGTTTTCTACATATGGCTGTCCAATTTGCCCAACACCAATTGTTGAACAGGCTATCATTCTTCCACACTACGCTTTTGCCCCCTTTATCAAATGTCATATAGTTAAAGGTATGAGGATTCGTCTCAGAATCCTCTATTCTATTCCATTGGTCTTCCATTCTGTTTTGGTACCAATACTATGATGTTTTTGTTACTATAGCCTTGTAGTATAATTTCAGGTCAGGAATTGAGATTCCTCCTGCCTCCTGCTTCTTGCTGAGTAATGTTTTGGTTACTCTGGGTCTTCTGTTATTCCATACAAATTTGAGTATAGCTTTTTCTATATCTGTGAAGAATGACATTGGTATCTTGATAGGGATTACATTAAATCTGTGTAGGGCTTTGGGTAAAATGGCCATTTTGATGATATTGACTCTACCTAACCATGAACATGTAATGTTTTTCCATCTACTCAGATCTTCTTTAATTTCTTTTTTTAAAATTTGATAATTTTCGCTGTATAGTCCTTGAGATCCTTTGCAAGATTTATGCAAGTTAAAGATTTACATAGTTAAAATATCTTCCCTTGATCCCTATCCTCTCCAGGGTTTTGAGCATAAAAGGATGTTGAATTTTATCAAAGGCCTTTTCTGCATCAATTGAGATGATTATATGATTTTTATTTTTAATTCTATTTAAGTGGTGAATTACATTTATTGATTTGCGTATGTTGAACCAGCTCTGTTTTCCAGGAATGAAGCCCACTTGATCATGATGTATTATCTTTTAAATGTATTTTTGGATCCAGTTTAGCTAGAATTTGTTAAGGATTTTTGCATCTATGTTCATCAGGGAAATTGGTCTATAGTTTTCTTTTCTTGATGCATCATTGTTAGATTTTGGGATGAGAGTTATATTTGCTTCATAAAAAGTGTTTGGTAGTGCTCCGACTCTTTCAATTTCATCAAAAAGCTATAGAGGATTGGTGTTAATTCTTCTGTAAACATTTGGTAGAATTCCTCCGTGAATCCATCAGGTCCAGGACTTTTCTTTTTTGGAAGACCTTTGATTGCTGCTTCGATTCTGGAACCTGAGACAGGTTGGTTTAGATTTCCAATGTCTTCTGGTGTTAATATGGGGGTGTCGTATGTGACTAAGTATCTGCTCATATCTTCCAGATTATCATACTTGGCAGAGTATAGATTTTCAAAATAAGATCTGATAATCTCCTGGATGTTGGTTGAGTCTGTGGTGACATCTCCATTTCCATCTTTGATTTTATTGATTTGCTTCATTTCAGTCTTCTTTTTGGTGAGGTTGGTAAGGGTCTGTCGATCTTATTTTTTCAAAGAACCAACTCTTTGTTTTATTGACACTTTGTATTGTTTTTTTTGTTCTCAATTTCATTATTTCAGCTCTGATTTTAGTTATTTCCTGTCTCCTATTAGCTTTTGGATTGGATTGTTCCTCTTTTGCAGGACTTTGAGTTGGAGCATAAGACTATTTATTTGGGCTCTTTCCAGATTTTTGATGTATGCACTCAGTGCTATAAGTGTGCTCTTAAGTATGCTTTCATACTATCCCAGAGGTTTCGATATGTCGTTTCATCATTCTCATTTATTTCCAAGAATTTCTTGATTTCTGATCTAATTTGGTCTTTTACCTATTCTTCATTTAAAAGGGTATTATTCAATTTCCAAGTATTAGAGTAGCTTCTGTTGTTTTTTTATTGTTGTTAATTGCTAAGACCATGGCATGATGATCTGACAGGATACATGGGACTATATCCACTTTCTTGAATTTGTTAAGGTTAGCTCTGTGGACTAGAATGTGGTCTATTTTTGAGAAGGATCCATGAGCTGCTGAGAAGAAGGTAAATTTAGCCTATTTAGGATGGAATATTCTGTAGATGTCTGTTAAGCCCAATTGATTAATAGAGATGTTCAGATAGGAGATATCTTTGTTGATTTTTTGTTTCGATGATCTGTCCAATGTTGATAATGGTGTATTGAAGTCCCCCAGTATTATTGTGTTGAGATCAGTGAGGGGTTTAATGTCTTTGAGTGTTTTTTCCATGTATTTGGGGAAATTGTGATTGGGGGCATAAATGTTAATTATCATTAAGTCTTCTTGGTGAATTGTCCCTTTTAGTATGATGTAGTGTCCATCTTTGTCCTTTCTAAGTAGTTTTGGATCAAAGTTAACTTTATCAGATATTAGGATCATCATGCCAGCTTGCTTTTTTGGGCCACAGGTCTGGTAGAAATTTTTCCGAACTTTCACCTTCAGTCTGTGTCTATTTTTGAGTTGTGAGGTGTGTCTCATGTAGACAGTATAATGTTGGATCTTGTTTTTTGATCCAGTAAGCCAATCTGTGCCTTTTAATTAGGGCATTGAGACCATTCACATTCAGAGTTAGAATAGATACGGGAATCTGAGTCTCAGACTTTGTGATTGTTGCTGTTTTGAGCCATCTTGGGTTTCCATTGGAGTGTATTGTAATTGTAGACACTCTTTTGTTTAGGGGTTAAGAAAATTATTAGTGTGTTCTTCTGAATGAAGAATGTCCTTGAGAATATTCTGTAATGCAAGGTTTGTGTTCATGCTAGCTTGAATTTATCATTGAAGTATTTAATTTCTCTGTCACATTTAAAGCTGAGTTTTGCAGGGTATATTATTTTTGGCCGAAATTGTTCTCTTTCAAGGCTTGAAAAATATTGTTCCAAGCTCTTCTGGCCTTCGTTGTCTGGTCTGAAAAATCCATAGTGATTCTGAGTGGTCTGCCTCTGAACGTGACTTGGGGCTTCTCCCTAGCTGCTTTTAAAATTTTTTCTTTAGTTTCTCTGTTAATCATTTTACATATGATAGGTCTTGGTGAATTTCTAATTTGGTTAGGTCTGTTTGGTGTTCTATAGGCATCTTGGATTTGGTAATCTGAATCAGTCCTGATATGAGGAAAGTTTTCCTTGATAATTTCATTTAATATGTTTTTAATGCCTCCTGTTTGTTGTTCAGTGTTTTCTTCCAGTCCAAATAGTCTCAGGTTGTTTCTTCTCATCTCATCAAGTATTACTTGGAAGTTCTGGTCATGCACGATAAGTTTCTTTTCTTGTCTGTCCTCCTTGAACTCGACATTGCTCAACCTGTCTTCATTATCTGATGTTTGTTCTTCGAGAGCTGAGGTTCTATTTTCTGTTGAGTTTATTCTGGTGTTAGTATTTTCTAGTGATGATTTTATTTGGTTGACAGTATTTTTCAATTCTGATAGCTCTGCTACATCTCTCTTCAGGATGTCTAACTCTTTATAAATATGGTCTTTCATTTCATGGAATTGTTCCCTTATTTCCTTATGAAAGTTGTCTCTCATCACCTGAAACTGCTCTCTGATCTCATTCCTTAATTCTTCTTTCAACTCCTTGATTGAGTTACTGATCATAATGTTGATACATTTTTCTTGGTTTTCATCCAGGACCCCTGCCATGGAGTCCTTGGATGGGGAGCTGTGAGGGTGAGGATGGGAGTAATAACCCATTTTCCTCATTTTCTGATACTGGGGATGTGGCTTGAAGAGTGACTATATTAGTTACTGTTGTAAGGGTTATTGGAGCTTCTTATGCCTGTGCTTCGTTGGGCTGGGGTGTTACTTGGAAAGCACAGCTCAACAGCGTCCAGTCCAGTCAATGAAGAAATGTGAGCCTACAAGTGCATATTCTGAGCAGTTTCAACTAAAACAATTATAATTGTGATTAGCACCTTTGGGAGCGGTTTTCTTCCATGAGAGCTCTCACAATATGTTAAGATAACCAGCAAATACCCGTTTTGAAGAATGACCTTCACTTCAGTTAGCAGGGCCTCTGTAGATGGGGGGAAGTACAATCTAGAAATCCAAGGAAGTGGGGTAGGGAGGTAGTGTGGAGCTCCTGAGTTAGAAAAAAGAACTAGAAAGTGTTAGCATGTATTCAGAAATTCAATTAGGAATAAGGAAAAGATAATAATGGGATGTGAATAGGTTAAAGGCTTTGAGTGAGGAAGAGAGAGAACAGCATATAGTTTAGGAATTGAGAGAGTACAGGGGAGAAGAGATTAATTTGAGGCATGGTTCGTTTCAACCCAAGGATATTACAAGCTAGTTTGCGATCTTGACAATTGTGGACAGTGAGAAATTGAAGGAGGTATAGTATCTGCTGAAGAGAGAAAGAACAAGAAAGAAAAAAAAAGAGAGAAAGAAAATAAAAGAATAAATTAAAGGGAAAAAGAAAAAATGGACCATAGGGAAAGCAGGGATAGCAGTGGTAAAATATAGGAGGGATAAAAGAGATATTAGTAAGATTTGGGAGATTGTGTAAGGGTAGAAGAACGCATAGAAAAATAAGGAGGTCAAACACAGTATACTTCCGATACTAAATGTGCTGACAGAATCCCTTTTTTCAGGAGGGAGGACAAGGAAATGAACAAATGCACAAAGACAAAAACTAAAACAAACAGGAACAGAAAAAAGAGAATAAAAATTAAAAATAAAAAAGGAGAGCAGAAAAATCCAGAAAACAAAAGAAGAAAAACAAAAATAGCTAGTATTTTTATATATCCATGAACTGATAAACTGTTCAAGCTATTGTACCAATACACATCGAGAACAGGAGAAAAACAGAAGGCAAGAAAGAAAAAAAATGTATATATGTATGCAAAATCAGATAAAAAGTAAAAAATTCTTAATGAAAACTTGGAACTATAGACAGTAAAGGTATCTCTGGGTCCTTTGGGAGGAGATGTTCACTGTCCTTTTGGGCTTCGATATGAATGTCTCTCAGTCTGTGGTTATGTGATGTCAGAAAGAGGACTGAGGTATCAGACTTCTGGGATTTCTAGGAGGGGCTTCCACTGAAGAGGACTGGTTCTGGTAAGCCCTGAAGATTACCAGCCTCCCAAGGGAGCTGAAGCCAGAAGACTTAATGATCAGGGAGTATGGATGATTTCTGTTCTCCCTCTGCTAGGAGATGCATATACCCCGTGTCTTGTGGCAGAAGACTCAGATCAGAGCCTTTAACTTCTCACGTGATTCTTCTGGCTGGGGGCGTGGTGGACAGGCCAGGGAATTGCTCCCCTTCATTCTGCAAACCGAAGACCCCCTAAGCAAGGTGGAGCCTGGGCCTGGCCAAGGCCTTCTCTTCCTGGTTCAGATTGTATCAGCGCTTTCCTGATACAGTTTTCATAGGCTGCTCTAAAAAGCCAGAGGGAGCTGTCTCCTGGGGCTCGGAATGGTGGCCCGGCTTTCCCGCCCCCGCAGCCTGTTCCACTGGGCACCCCAGCGGGCCACTTCCCAGCACAGCTCTTCCCCCCCCCCCCCCCGCAGTGTATGAGCTTGGTGGGTGTCTGCAAATGCCTCCCCTGATGCTCTGTTTTTATAAAGCACGGGATCCCAGCAGCAATGGGGTCGCTGTGTCTGTTCAGCACCTCAGCCGCAGACACTTGCAGCCGGTCTGATGCAGCCTCTTGCAGCCCTGCCAGCTGGCGGAATGTAAACAAACAAAGCCAAACTTCTGCATCCCTGGCGGGAAGGATAAAATCCCTTTTTTTCTCCACCCTTTGTTCCGTTCCACTACTGCTCACTGGCCTGCTCGCTGCCGGCTACTCTCCTGCTGCCCGCCAGCAGAATGAAAAAAAAAAGCCGACCTGCTTCATTCCTGGTAGAATGGATAAAATCCCTTTTTCTCTCCACGCTCTGTTGGCCTCTCAGTGAACAAAGCCGACCTGCTTAGTTCCTGGCAGGATGTATAAAAACCCTTTTTTTCTGCACACGAAACTCCCAAGACTCAGCTCCTCAAGAAAGCTTCACAAACTAACACTAGAAGTTCATAGATATGTTCCCCAGAACGCACCTCGAAAAACTGAAGATAAACTGGAATATTCCCATCCAGACTCGGAGCCACAGGAAAAGCCACCTCCCTTCAGCTCTCCATCTTCCTCCTCCTCTCTCATTAAATTTTCAACTCAAATTTTGGAATTATAGATTGTACTTTTCAGATCAATCCATAAAAGCAGATTCTCTGTGAAAGAGCAGCATGATAACTTCATTACTGCTCTTGCTACAAAGGCATTGCCCTAGTATCACCATAACTAATAAGTTGTTCTTTCATTGAATGTTCATAAGTTAACATGCTTAGTTTTCCTTTTGTTTCACATTCTTTTTTTATAAAAAGAATTTTATGGTATAAATTTCTTTCAGAATTCAGAAATGGAAAAATTACTTAATGGTTTAGATTGTAAGAGATAAATATCATATTTTTATTTTGTAAGAGCTATATATTGTATTTTATTTTATTTTGGCTAACAGGTAATCAAGAGCTAAATATTGTGCTAAATTGAAGTAGTATCATATAATCTAGATTTTATTATTACTGTATTATAGTATTCCCTGTCTTCCACTTGCATAGTAAAAACTATAAAAAAACTTATAGTTAATAGTTGTCTTGTTTGTTGTATGCTTTCAATATTGTTAATAGAATTATAGAATAAGTAAATAGAAGATCGGTGCTAAAATAAAAAAGGTGTAGAGCAGCTTTGTTAGTTGTGATAATCTTTTTTTAAAATCATAGACAGTGTTCTTAACAAGGAACTTTTAAAATGCTTCACTATCAGTGAATCTTCAAATATTGATACTTTGTTGAATAAAACTGATAACCAAGACTTTTAAAATGGCAAAATATTATCCGAATCTATTCAGTACTGAAAAAATAAATTAACCCACTAAAATGCTACAGTAATCGTTAAGATTATTATAAATATCCCTTCTTTTAGAATTCTACATCATAAAGTATTTTTGTATACATTGCTTTGTGAGACATTTCCAATAATGTTGGCAGAATGCATACTATTTATTTCCATTTCTTCAGTAAAAAAACTAAGCTTCACAGGAGTGAAGTGACTTCCCCTAGTTCACGTAGCTAGTAAGTGGAAAAGCCCAATTAATAAACCAAGGTCTTGGGCTGGAGCAGTGGCTCAGCAGTTATGGCACTTGCCTGGCATACATGAGTACATGAGTTCGAATCTCAGCAACACATGCACAACGAAGTGTTGGAGCAAAGGTAACCACTGATGAATTTATTTGTTTTTTTTTTAATAGAGAGAGAGAGAGAGAGAGAAAGAATTAATTTTATTTATTTTTCATGTGGCTTTCATTGCTCCGACATTACATTGTGTTCATGGTGCTGGGTTTCAAACCCATGTACTCGCGCATGTCAGGCAAACACCATAGCCACTGAGTCACCATTCCAGCCCAATTTATTCATTTTTTCAACAAATATTTATTAATAGCTACTATGTTATTCATCTGTAAGAAAGAAGTTCTGATGGTATAATGAGTAAAATATTCAAAATTCCTGCCCTCATGGAATTTATGTCCCATGAAAGAGAATGATTAATTAAAAGAAAAATAAAATCATTTCAAAAATGTTTTTGAAAGAATCAAGCCAGAAGCTAAACAGGAAAACAGTAGAAAAGCGAGGGAGACTGGAAGAACAGAGCAGATCTTTCTCCAGAGGTGGTACATAAGCTTTTACCAGAAGGGATGTACCCATGTGAAAAGTTTTAAGAAGGATCTGCCAAATAAAACACTATGTACAAAGGTCCTAACATACTGGTGAGCTTCATTTGTTCTAAGATGTGAAAGATGTGTGTAGCAGGAAGATGTGTCATAGCAGAGCTGGAGACTAAGTTGGATAGAGAGGCAAAGAGTGATAGACACTAGAAAAATTCAGTTTGAGTTGCAGAAAATATTTTTAGAGATATTTTATAGATTTTTTAGACTAAATTTGAATTGTGAATTTATTTTTCTACATTGGATATTTTAGTATGTTATATCCATACATTAAATTTCAGTTGTAAATATGTTTTCTTCAGATCTCTTGATGAATTCTTTCTGTAACCTTAACATTAGAAAAGGCAATTAAATAATATATTAGGACTAAACCAAATGGAGGGGTGGTATTATGTTTCAAAGAAGATATTATTGATTTACTTGGGATTATTATTATCTATTTAATTAATTTATATTTATATTTTGTAGTACTAGGAATTGAACCCTGGAGCACTCCATCACTGACTTACATCCATGGTCCTTTTATTTTTTTGAGACAGGGAACTGCTAACTTGCCCAGGCTGACCTCCACCTTGCTATCCTCTTGCTTTAGCCGCTCAAGTCACTAGGATTACAGGCATGTATCACTATGCCTGACGTTTTCTTTCCCTGACTATGAACATTATCAGTAGTCTACCAAAGAGTGAGAATTTCATGCTTTTTTGTTAGTCAATTCGTATTACTAAAAATTTTCTCTAAAGGTATAGCAGAATAAAAAGCTAGAAAGTTTAATGCATCTTCTGAAATCATATAATAAATATATATCAGTAATAAATTGTAAGTTATTATAAGTAATTTATTGTAAGTTCTAGCAAAAGGCTAAAGTAAGATTTTCTTTTTTCTTCCACATCAGGCATGTCCATTTGTCATCGATGTCTATGCAGAAAAATGCAAGCCAAGGATTAAAGCTGTCCATTTGGAGGGATGCAGTGGGCAACTTGAGAAAGCCATTTGTAAATCTGTCCTTAACAAGGGTGATACCAAAGTAATGGATGGCTATGAAAATATAATCATGCATACTTATAATTGTGATACCTGGATAACATCAGTTATTGAAAATAAGGTATCAATTATGAGGAGGTTCTCCGTATTTTGCTACAAATTTTACTGATATGTTATCTTCTTTCTTACTCTATTTTTACATGATAATTAAATATTCCAATATATTGCTAATGTTTATAATGGACAAATATACTTTCTCTTCAGGTTTCTAAATCAAACTGAGCATGATAATTCTTATTATTTTTAAAGGCTTGAGATCACTGTTTTTTTTTTTTAAAGAAGGAGGGACAGAGAGAGAGATAGAGAGAAACAATTTTTATTTAATTTTTCATGTGGTTTTCATTGCTCTGAGACTTCACTGTGTTCGTGGTGCTAGGGTTTGAGCTCGCGTACTCGTGCATGCCAAGGGAAGCGCTGTAACCGCTGAGCCACCACTCCAGCCCAAGATCACTCTTTTTTTTAAAAAATAGGAAAATAATATTTGGAAATCAGTGAAGATGCAGCAAAATCTGGGTACAAAGTGTTTAGTTTGTTATATAATTGGGGCTACCAGAAAGTATAAAACATGGTGTACCCTTTCAAGGAGTCTATGGGCTAGTTGGAAAGACAAAATAAATACTCTTAAAAGAGATCAGAGAATAATTATGGTATAGTACTGTTTATATGTGCAGTGATCTTATTCTATTTATATGTCTTGAAGCTGTTTTTAGTTTGGACTATAGAAGTTAAGAAAGATTATGATGAGAGGGACTTTGTGTGGGATTTAAGCATTGGTGGATGACTAGAATTTCAATACACAAAGAGAACCTGGAGAAGCAAGGCAAACAGTGTGAGGAGAAACATGGGGAAGAGTCAATATGAATTCCAGAGGAAAAAGGGAACAGATGATTTGCAGAAGCCGACAGCTTTGTTAGGAGAAGTACTGGAAAGGAAAATAACATTGATGGAGTAGGTCCAGATTTTATATATATATATATATATATATATATATATATATATATATATATATATATATAATATATATATATATATTATATATATATATATTATTCTGAAAACAAGATGGAAGAGTTTGGACTTGATGAAATAAGCTAGTGTCTTCAATTAGTAAATTTCAATCTTCAAATGGTTCTTAAAGCTTTAGAGGATGTCTCCTAAGATGCAGCATATTTCCTTTTCTGCCTTCTATGTTTCATCACGATTAAAAGTGTGGAAAGAAATCACTGTCTTATCCCAGCCCCTCTGCTCTGCTATTATCTATCATTTCATACTTCTTCACCTCTTTTTTACCTGAAGAAAACTTCCTTCAGCAAAATGTGGTTAATAATACATTTTGGGGCTTACCATGTGCCAGGCATTTATGTGTACTAAGGCATTTACTTCTCACAACACCTTATAAGGTAAATATTGTGCCTATTTTACACACAGGAAACTGAAGCACAGGGAGATTAAGTAACTTGCAAAAGGTCATATAGTTAAGTAGTAGAAGAGATGAGAAATAAATCCGGATAGTCTAACATTATACATTGTAGTAGCCATTCAGGAATGATTACAGGCTTTTTAGCAGGGATATGTTTTGAATCCTGCATTTCTTCTGTTTATTAGTTTCATTCTGCCTTCTCTTGCTTCCTTTCCAGCCTAGGGGCCATTATTTATATCTCAGTTGTTACCTCTTCCATAAAGTATTCCTAGAAACCCAATCTCATTTAATGTTAGTCTTCTATGTTCCTATAAATCATTATGAATATCCCTATTTTTAAGTCTTAGCAAAATGTTTTGTAATTTTTATTTTATTTATCTGTCTCCCCTAGATTGTGAACTAGCTCAGTGGGGTCAGAAATTGGCTCTTTTATATCAGTGTCTCTAGAACCTAGAACAGAGCCTGTTATTGAATTGAGTGAATGAGGAAGTAACCCAATTAAATGAATGTTTCAGGCATACTAGTTGAAAGATGGTATTATTATAGTAATCCAAGGATGAGATAATGTGGCCTTAGTATTCACAGTGGCCTAGGAATGAAGATAAATGGTAAATCCAAGTCACATTTAGAAGAAAAAGAGTACATAATTGGTGACAGATTAGAATGAGTGAGAAAAAGCCATAGATACAAAGTTGAGAGAAAGGGAGCTAGTTTGTGTGAATTAAAACAAATTTCAGGACTTATTCTGAGGTTTATATATGTCTGTATTTATTTTAAAGAAAAACCTAACAATTTATGAATTTTTTTGTAGTCAGATAATAAAGTGATTATTCACATCAACAATGAGCTGAGTAAAAACTGCATAAACAACAGAGGACTCAACATATTTGCAGTAGAAGTAGCACCCAAATCTGCAATGGTAATGTATTACTTTCTGCTTAAAACTTTTGTTTCTTCTCTTTGGAACTGATCTTTTGCTATTAATGCTTTAAATAAACATGTAGATATGAAATGAAGTTAAAATTACTTGTAAGTGTGATATTCATATCAGTGTCATCCTGTACCCAAATGCAAAAGACTTTGGTTTTAATCTAACTCTGTAGCTATTTGATTGAATGACTATGAGAAGTTCTCTTAACCTGTCTGTTCTAGTCTCTTTAAAGGTAAAATTAAGATTATACCATTTTTTTAGGTACTTCACAGTTAGTGTAAAGATAAAAAGAAAATGATATACATGCAAGCACTTTTGAACATCATATTGGAAAATGCAACGTAATGTTAATGGTAGTATTAAGGTAATAGGAATTTTAGTAACCCAAAATACTTTTTATCTATATTAAGATTTCCTGAGATTATCTGAGAGAGAAAATACCTCTGAGTTTTAGATAAGACTAAGAATGAGGTCTAGTTCTGGTGTTAGCAGAACTCTGAGTTTCTGATTTAGCCTTGAATTCAAAGGCAATGACAAATCAGTAGACTTCCAAGCTGTAGTGAAGGAACAAAGGAAAAAAATATATATTCTTACCCTTTCAAATACATACTGTCCATGGAATTCTAAAACATTCTAGAATGATTCAAGATAAAGCCAGAAAATAGATTATGGTTCTCCATTTAAGATTTTAGAGAATGCTTTGCGAGGAAAGGATTATTTACTCCACAGTCCATCACCATACTTCACCCATGTTACACAAACTAGTAAGTACTATAGTAGGTAAGCTTTAGACTCTCTTATCCTGTTAGACCTTAAATCATAGACTACCAGTCTCTGTTAAGGACAAGTATTGAGTGTTATCTGCACAGGTTTTTTTTTTAATTAAGAAATTTATTTTTTGAACAACCATACAAGTTTTTAACAAAATAATATAAAATGTGTATAGATTCTGAAGATTAGACTTATTCCCAAGAGTGCCCCCCCCCAATTACCCACTCTTAACCTCCCTTCCCCTTCCCACAATATCTCTAAAAATGTATTAGGTTGTATAACATTATACCTTATCTGGATTTAACACATGATAATAGACCACCTTTTTCAATGGCCAGGGTCTAGTTCCAGCCTCCACAGATGATTAAAGACATTCGACCCTTGGTTCTCTGGGTTATGCTGATTTCACTCAGCATAATTTCTTCCATAGCCATCCATTTACCTTCAAAGGCTGCAATATCATTGTTTCTAATTGCTGTGTAAAATTCCATGGTATACATGTACCACAGTTTTTGGATCCATTCATCAAGTGAGGGGCATCTGGGTTGTTTCCATAATTTAGCAATTGCAAATTGAGCTGCTATGAACATAGATTTTGCTGTGTCATTATAATGTGCTGATTCTAAATCCCCTGGAAAAATAGCCAGGTGAGGAATAACAGGATCATATGGTGGGCTCATCCCTCGTTTTTTGAGGATTCTCCACACTGCTTTCCAGAGGGGCTGTTCCAGTCTGCAGCTCCACCAACAGTGTGTTAGTGTGCCTATCTCTCCACAGCCCCTCCAGCATCTATTACTGTTTATTTTCTTCATCTTTGCCATTCTGACTGGCATGAGGTGATATCTTAATGTAGTTTTCATTTGCATTTCTCTGATTATTAGTGATTTAGAGTACTTTCTCATGTATTCATTGGCTTGATCAATGTCCTCTGTTGAGAAGTTTCTATTTAGCTCTTTGGCCCATTTTATTAATTGGGTTGTTTGTGTTTTTGTAGTTGAGATTTTTGAGGATTTTGTAGATTCTGGATATGAGGCCCCTGTCAGAGGAATCATAGCCCATGATTCTCTCCATTTCTGTAGGAAACCTCTTGACTCTTTTGATTGTTTCCTTGGCAGTACAAAAGCTTTTTAACTTAATGGCATCCCATTCACTGATTTTTTACTTTACTTCCTTCACTTTAGGAGACATGTTGAGAAAGTCTTTGCCTATTCCCAAATACTGAACTGTTGGACCTAATTTGTCTTCCATCATTTGCAAGGTAGCTGGTTTAATTCCTAGCTCCTTGATCCATTTTGATTTGATTCTCGTGCAAGGAGAAAGATATGGGTCTAATTTATGTTCAAAACTCTAGAGAAGATAGGGTTCAAAGGATTATTTCTGAACTAAGTAAAGGCTATATATGCTAAATCCTCAGCTAGTATAATACTAAATGGAAAAAAGCTGAAAGAATTTCCACAAGGCTGTCCACTCTCACCACTTTTATTCAATATTGTTCTTGAGACCCTAGCTGGAGCAATTAGGCAAGAGAAAGAAATCAAAGGAAAAATTGGAAGAGAGGAAGTCAAACTCTCTCTTTTTGCTGATGACATGATCCTATATCTGGAAGATCCAAAAAACTCCATCAGTAAACTGCTTGAACTTCTAAACAGATTTAGCAAAGTGGCAGGATACAAGATTAACACACATAAATCAATAGCTTTCCTATACACTAATAATAATAGGACTGATGAAGAAGTCAGGAAATCAGTCCCATTCAAAATATCTTCTAAGAAAATAAAATACTTGGGAATTAACCTTACAAGGGAAATCAAAGATCTCTACAACGAAAATTATCGGTCATTGAAGAATGAAATCCAAGATGATCTAAGAAGATAGAAAGATGTCCCATGGTTTTGGTTAGGCAGAATTAATATAATAAAAATGGCCATTCTGCCTAAAGCTCTATATAGATTCAATGGAATCCCCATCAAGATAACAATGCCATTCTTTACAGATATAGAAAAAACAATTCTCAAATTCATTTGGAACAATAAAAAAACCTAGAATTGCCAAAACACTACTAAGCAAGAAAGATGAAACAGTTGGTTTTGCCATACCTGATTTAAAACTATACTATTGAGCTGTAGTAACAAAGACAGCATGGTACTGGTATCAAGAAAGGAAAGAAGATCAATTGAATAGAATAGAAGACCCTGAAACAAACCCTCAAATCTTTAAACATCTGATTTTTGACAAAGGGGGACAAAATATTACATGGAGGAGAGACAGCCCCTTCAACAAATGGTGCTGGACAAACTGGACAGCCACTTGCACAGGTTTTGTTTTTGTGTTGTGTTGTATTTGTCTCCATATGTTACTCACGCTAGTCTCAAACTCATGGGATGATCATCCTGCCCCAACTTTCCAATTACCTGGGACTAAAGGTGCAGAGATATTTTTATGCCTAGAAATGTCGTATTGAAAATTAATAAAAGAAAAATAAATATTTTTTATATTTTTTTGTATGCAGGTTTGTCAACATGTAATGCCTCTGAATGAACGTCAAGAATGGATGTATTATTGTGTATATTCCCTTATATAGTAAATAATTCCACTTGATGCTATCAAATTAAGAATTATTTTAAATTTAGACCTTTATTAACTAAATGCCATTCAATTTAACTGATATATCTAATTAATAATGTTTAATTTATATGCATGTATATGTTATGTCATTATATACTTTACTAATAAAATACAAATAATGTTTTTAATGTGTGGCCTTTGTATTCATTGGAAAATCTATGCATATTTTGTTGATGTGTAGTAAATCAAAAATTTTTTAAAATTTTTAAATTTTTAAAAAAATAATATTTAGGGGCTGGAGCAGTGATTTAGCAGTTATGGTGCTTGCCTGGCATGCGTGAGCACACGAGTTCAAACCCCAGCACCACATATACAGTGAAGTGTTCAAGGGATGAAAGTCACATGAAAAACTAAAGAAAAATTGATTCTCTCTGTCTCTCACTGTCCCCTCTTTATTTTTTAAAAATAATAATAATATTCAATTAATTTTTGAAAATCCTGTACTTTTGGATTATCTTACTCATAATAAAACTAAACCATAAGTATAAAAATAGCCATTTAATTTTCCAGTCATAAAAAAATGAAGGCAAAATTTGGACAAATTTGTTCTATGTTAAGAATCCAAAACCTAATAATAGTAGTTGGAATATTTTTTTCTAACAGCTGATTTTTTAAATAATTTACTTGTTATTGCTTTTAAGTTAATATACTTTGAAGTAATTGGAGTTATTAGTATTACTAGTATTTAATGAAACTGTACATGGCATGAAAAATTATTTTAGACAAGTAAGAGCTGTATGGCAACATCAATAACAAAATACTTTGCCAGGAAATGTCAACTTTTGAAATATGACTACCATATGGCAGATATTATTTTTGTATCCAGTACATGTTAGCAAATAGTTTAAATGTCATTTGGATTTTTTGGCCTTTGATTTGTATCTCTGTAAAGTGGATTACCATTATCTAGCAATTTGAACTCTACAGATGTTGTGTCTAAGAAGTAGTGAAATATGAAAACATTTTAATCGACAAATGTTTGATGAATTAATAAATGTGGCAATCTATTCTAGTTCACCAGGCATTGAATTATAGGAAATCATCTATGATGTTAAAAACATGTAATAAAGTTAATATCTTTGCCCCAAGTTGTAAAGGAGTTTTCATAATAGGATGATAGGTGACATGAAGTGGTATCATTGGAACATAGAGATTCAAGGGGAAAAAATGAGCACTTAAACCTTGCCTTTTACCGCTGTCACCTTTTAGATATATCAAAACTTTTCTTCCTGTTACTCACTTATTGTAAGAGGGGAAAAAAACCTATACTAACAGTTCCATTTCAATTAATCAGTAGAAAAGATATTTTGTTTCAAGCTGAACTTCTTTCAAGAAAATGAAAACATCAAGGAATCAGATACATAATAAATGTAAACTAGGTTAAGCTTTTTTACCTATAGGTAAAAATACTTTTGAAGGTTTACTTAAGTATTGGTATATTGGAATTTTCAGAAAAACTTAATTCAAGTACTCAAATACTTGACTCAGGTTTTAGTAATTCTTTAACCAACCAAATTATAATTGATTAATATATAAGAATATTTTCTTTAAAGTTGATAGGTTCTTCCCTTTTTCAAGGTAGTTTTGCAGAGTTTTGCATGTTATTTGCAAAGGTAACTTTGCATGTGGTTTAAATAAAAAACGGATGATGGGCTGGGATATAACTCAGTAGTAGAGCTGGGCACACAGTGGCTCATGACTGTAATCCTAGCAGCTCCAGAGGCTTAGGCAGGAGGATTACAAGTTCAAAGCCAGTCTCAGCAATTTAGCGAGGCCCTGAATAAATTAGTGAGATCTTGCCTCAAAATAAAAAATAAGAAGGGCTGAGGGTGTGGCTCTGTGGTTATGTGCCCATGGGTTCAATCCCTGGTTAAAAAAAGAAAGAAAGAAAATAAATAACTCAGTGATAGAACACATGCCTAGCATGTAGGAGACCCTAGGCTTATTAATCCCTAGCACCACTAAAAAATAAAATAAAAAATGATCCCCAGCACAATAAAAATAATTTTTTTAACTTTAAACAAATTTTTATTACACAAAGGTTGTCACATAATTGGATATTTCTCTACTTTGTACACAATTATTCTTATTCTCCACAGAAAGGTTGCTTCTGAACTTCTCATATGGTGGTGGCAAGCACTAAAATCGTGATTTTAGCAGAAAAGTAGTGGAAATGCCTCAGTGATTTAAGTTGAAAGCAGTACATTGGTACATGGCTCTTCCACCCAGTTATCAGGAATGTACAAATGTCTTTTTATTCAAAAGTACAAAATAAATAATCTGTAGGCATCAGCAATGACAGCAATAAACCATTATTGTCAACTGAAACCAGTAACTGATGGTTATAGTGATTTTCTTAAAACATCAACTAGCCTTTTCTTCAGTCATTTTGTTCAACTGACTTCTCTGAAGTTATTTGTGAGTAACCCTCCCTTGAGCTTCCTTCACAATTTATTAGGAATGCTAAAACACTATTCTCCAATTTAGAACATGCCACCTCCCATACCACCTCCCTTTCCACCCATTGCACCCATTCCAGGGTACTTCTCTTCTTTAGGAATTTCTGTGACTACAACTTCTGCTGTAGTTAACAGAGAAGCGACTCCAGCATCCAGTAAAGCAGTTCTTAACAACCTTTGTTGGATCAATGATTCCTTTTTCCACCATATTCACAAAATCTCCAAGCATAGCATCATAACCAACTTCTGAGGAACTCTGCAGAATTTTCTCAAACTATCAGAGAGCCTTCAACACCTGCATTCTTGGCAATGGTTATTGCAGGAATTTTTAGTGTTTGTTTAATGATTTCCATACCAATTTTTTGATCTTCATTAGCTGATGTTAGTGAATCCAAGGCTGGAGTGCACTGAAGCAGAGCACAACCCCCACCCAGAAGAATGCCTTCTTCAACCGCAGCTCTTGTAGCATTGAAGGCATCTGTAACTCTGTCTTGACTTCGACATCACTTGTCCCACCAACCTTCAGCACAGCTACTCCATCTGGAAAGTTTTGCCAGTCATTCATTCAGTGTTTTCTTTTCATATTCACCAGTTGTGGTTTCTAATTGCTCAGTGATTTCTTGAATACGCTTTTCAATTTGAGCTTAATCACCTTTTCCTTTCAAAAGCATAGCATCATCTTTGGTGACAATGACCTCTCCGACTTTTCCTAAATCATGAGGCTGAACATCTTCAGTATTTAAGGTCAAACCCTCTTCCCCAAACACCGCACCACCAGTAGCAATAGCCATATCTTTAAGTTGATTCTTTCTGTTTTCACCAAAACATGGAGCTTTGACTGCCACAACCTGAAGACCAACTTTTAGCCGATTCAAAACAAGTGTACTTAGAGCTTCTCCATCAACATCCTCAGCAATTATGACCAAGGATTTACGGTGTGCATTGTCAATTTCAAGAGTAGGTACAATGGACTGGATGCTAGAAATTTTCTTTTCATTCAACAGAACATAAGGATCCTGGAATAAAATTTTCTGACCTTTTGATATATTAATGAAAATGAAGAAATATAGCCTCCATCAAACTTCATGCCTTCAATGATTTCTAATTCATCATTTAGTGTTTTTCCATTCTTTACTGTGATGACACCCTTTCTTCCCAACCTTCTTCATTGCATCAGAAATGATGTTCCCATTTTCTTTGTCTTCATTAGCAGAAATTGTAGCAATCAGCAATTTCTTCAGGAGTCGTCACAGGTTTAGACTGCTTCTTAAGTTCAGCAATTACAGCATTAACAGCTAACACCGCACCTCTCCTGATTTCCACTGGGTTAGCTCCTTTGCTAATCTCAAAGCCTTCCTTGGCAATAGAGCATGCCAGTATAATAGCAGTGGTGGTACCATCCCCAGCCTCTTCATTTGTATTATTGGCAACATCTTGAACAAGTTTAGCTCGAATATTTTTGTATTTATCCTTTAAATCAATTGACTTTGCAACAGTCACACCATCTTTTGTTACTTTGGGACTTCCCCAACTCTGTTCAATAATTACTGTCCTTCCCTTTGGCCCCATTGCAATGGCTACAGCATTGGCTAGAAGATCTACACCTTGAAGCATTAAGGCTCGGGCATCAGCACCACATTTTACGTGTTTGGCATAAGCCTGAATGAGATGAGGAGCTAGTGCCCCAGGACACTGGTCTCATTTGGCAAAGGACTGTGGGTAATCGAAGCATTTTTGCAGGGCGTCAGCAGGGAGTGCACGTGGCATGGTAGGCTGTCAGTGGCGAGTGAGAGCAATAAAATAAATTTTTTTAAATTAAAAGCATTAAGATCCAGCTTACTAAAAAAGTATATGATACTACAGATCTCTTGTGTTCTGGATTCCATTCCTGCCTGTCTCCTAAGTGTCCCCATGAGTTCTATCTAAATATTCCTTCAACATTGGCTCTTCTCCATTATTATTCACAAGTTCTAGATGCTTTAAGAAGCCTCTTGTGGAGCTGGAGCAGTGGCTCAGTGGTTACGGTGCTTGCCTGGCATGTGTGAGGACAGGGGTTGGAACAGCGAAGTGTCAGAGCAACGAAAGCCACATTACAAAAAAAAAAAAAAAAAAAAAAAAAAAAAAAAAAAAAAAAAAAAAAAAAAAAAAAAAAAAAAAAAAAAAACTAAATAAAATCGATTTTCTCTCTTTCAAGAAAAAAAAAGTCAAGATAGCAAATTAAAAAAATGTAAAAAGCCTCTTGCAGGCTAGGGGTGTGGCTCAGCAGTAGAGAGTTCTTGTCTAGCATGTGCAAGATCCTGAGTTCAATCCTTAGCACCATTTATTAAAATAAAAAAAATGAATCTTTAGTTTTCCACCTTCATCATCTTATTTCTGTTTTCTCCTCTGTAAAAAGACTTCAAAGAATTGTCCACATTTGTTATGACTACTTTCTTGGCTCCTGTTAATTCAAATATAACATGAAAACTTGTTCATTATGAAATCCATTGGATATTTTGAAGTCTTCTCTCAAGTGTCAGACAGCATTGAGGATCTTTCTGGACACTGTATTTTCAGCATTTCATCTCACTTCTCACCGTTCCTTTTCATGGCTTCTTTCTGCCCATAGTTATAAAATTTCTCCTAGTTCAACATTCTCTCCTACCTCAGCCCCTTGGTCTATAATGATTCCTTCTTGGATACAGAATAAATCTTCCCTCTTTTTCTTTTTCTTTTTCTTTCAGGTCTCGGTGAATATGTCGTCTTGCCCAAAAATCCTTTCCTTACTCCCCCAACCAAGACTATGTTCGTGGCCCTAGCACTTTATGCTCACTCTGTTGCAGCACTCATTGTATCATATTGGTGCATCTTTACCCTGCGTTGAAAAATGGGATTATTATAATCCCCAAATACTATAAACTACTATAGATATAAAACAAATATTGCTAGGACAGTTGAAGGAAGTGGACAGAAAATTAAAAGATTATATGTTGTATGATTATTATTTAATTCTCAAGACTATAAATTAAAATTAGAAGCAGAAGAACAAAAAGCCTCATTACTATTCAATTTCATTAATCCAGACTTTTTTCATTACATTAATTAGCAGATTAAAAAACAATGGAAGCATGAATTTAATTTTTTCACTGATTATGTAAACACACAGTTTTAAATTGGGGAATAGGTTATGTGATCTCTGATTGCTTCTAACTCCAGAATTCTATACTTCTGATATTTCAAAACCAATTTAAGTAGTAGTATCAAATACTGTCATAAGCAATCTTAAATCACTATATTAAATCATTTTGTTAATTTTCTATTAGATACTGGAATAGACCTATGTTTTTTAAAGTCAGTGGACTTCTTTACAGTCTATTTTTGGTGTAGCAGAAACTTAATATACCACACTAATCATACTTTGGATATAACAGAGGAAAATAAAAATGTATTTCTGATTTTGGCCACCAGAGGGTGAGACTATAAGGGGATGACAGCGTTTCTCAGCATGTGTCAAGTCCTTTATGACTTCTGAGTCTGCTTTGGGTGAACCGTATTGTACACTATGACCCAGGTGTGTGTATTCCTTCTTACTGCAGAATATACACAAATTATTTCAAACTTGTAAAATGGATACTAAATCTGTTCTTAAACAGTACTTTCATTTTTTGTGTGTGAATATACAAGTATAAGGGTATGTAGACATGGCCCTGATAACTTTACATAGTATAAAAAGCATGTCTTTGCTTATCAACTTGTTTAATTTCTAAGGGGAAAAAAGACTACATAATGATTTGAGAAAAAGAAGAGCAAATGGTGGAACTAATTTAAAGAGAATAAATGAGATTCTTGTGGAGAGATAATTTGGGGACCAGGAACTACACATAGCTGTTGAAAGCCTAAGGGATACAAGATTTTGGTTGCTTTGAAGTGCCTATACTTGTTAACTGTGGTACGATTGTCTAAGGAAATGAACAGTAGGTTTTCTTCAATTCTTAAGAATAACTTGCAAACTTCCTGTATTTATGATAGTTGACCAATCAGTTTGTACTTTAAAAATAAGTATTCTTCTTTCTTACATAATTGTGAAAATATATATGAATGTTAAAAAGAAGACTTACATAGGATAAAGGGGTTAGAGTATGGTTCCATTTTCCAAAAATTAAAGAAAATATTTTTCAATTTCTTTTAGATATAACTGATAAATACTCAGCATTTCACATATTTTCACAATTCTTTATTTTCCTTTAAAATATGAATGCAAATCAGCCAGGTTAAGTTGAAGTCCAGCTTCAGTTCAATCAGTTCAATCACCTAACTGAGGCTATAGTCAGTATATAAAGTGTTATATTATATAAAGCTCACCTGAGACAATTCGGGACTGCTGAGGTGAAATGATTGGATTGTAAAAACCTTAACCCAGTCAGTAAGTTATGGAGATTAACTGGCAACTGTAGGCTGGTAGGTTGTTGCTAGAGGGGGTGGGTCATTGGGGGTGTGCTTTGGGGGTATATATTCTGTGTCTGGCATGGAGTTTCTCTCTCTGATTCCTGATGTGACGCCTTGAGCTCTCTGGAGCCATGCCTGGTGGCCTCACCTCCAGCCCTGAGTAGTGGAGCCAGCTTACTGTGGACTAAGACCTCTGAAATCATGAGCCCTCAAAATAAACTTTTCCAGTCCAGGTCCGGATGGATATACGGCAGAATTCTACCAAGCCTTCACAGAAGAACTAACACCAATCCTCTTCAAGCTCTTTCAGGAAACTGACAGAGGAGGAACACTCCCAAACACTTTCTATGAAGCAAACATTACACTGACTCCAAAGCCCAACAAAGACACGTCAAAGAAAGAAAA
>PVKS010032838.1:0-22242 GCA_004027875.1 Aplodontia rufa | reverse complement strand
GGAGTGATCCCACTCTATCAATTTCCTGGAAGAGCTTGTAGAGGATTGGTGTTAGCTCTTCTGTGAAGGCTTGGTAGAATTCCTTCCGGATCTGGAATTTTCTTTTTTGGAAGAGCTTTGATTGCAGTTTCGATTTCACTATCTGTGAGAGATTGGTTTAGATTTTCAATGTCCTCCTGTGTTAATGAGGGAATGTCATATGTGTCCAACAACCTGTCCATGTTCTCCAGATTGTCAAACTTGGCGGAGTATAAATTTTCAAAATAGGTTCTGATAATCTTCTGGATTTTGGATGAGCCTGTGGTGATATCCCCATTTTCATCTTTGATTTTGTTGTTTTGCTTCATTTCATTCTTCCTTTTAGTGAGGTTGGCAAGGGGTCTGTCGATCTTGTTTATTTTTTCAAAGAACCAACTCTTTGTTTTGTTAATAGATTGCATTTTTTTTGTTCTCAATTTAGTTGATTTCAGCTCTGATTTTGGTAATTTCTTGTCTTCTATTAGCTTTGGGGTTGCATTATTCCTCTTTTTGTAGGTTTTTGAGTTGTAGCATAAGGTTATGTATCTGGGCTCTTTCTAGATTTTTGATGTACGCACTCTACATTAGTGCTATAAATTTACCTTTTAAGAATGCCTTCATACTGTCCCAGAGATTTCGGTATGTTGTTTCCTCATTCTCATTCAATTCTAAGAACTTCTTGATTTCTGCTCTCATTGTGTCTTTTATCCATCCTTTGTTTAAGAGGAAATTATTCACTTTCCAAGTATTTGAGTAGGTTCTGTTGTTTCTCTTGTTGTTGATTACTACGATCATAGCATTATGATCTACAGAATACATGGGATTATATCCACATTTTTGTATTTGTTAAGATTACCTCGGTGAACTAGGATGTGGTCTATTTTAGAGAAGGGTCCATGAGCCGCTGAGAAGAAGGTAAATTCAGCTGTCTTAGGATGGAATATTCTGTAAATGTCTTTTAAGCCCGATTGATTAATAGAGTTGTTCAGATTGGAAATGTCTTTATTGATTTTTTGTTTTGATGATCTGTCTAGAGTTGATAGTGGTGTGTTGAAGTTCCCCAGTATTATTGTTTTGAGATCAATGAGGGGATTAATGTCCTTAAATATTTTTTCCACATAATTGGGGGGTTGTAATTTGGGGCATAACTGTTAATTATTGTTATATCTTCATGGTGAACTGTCCCTTTTAGTATGATAAAGTGATCCTCTTTGTCCTTTCTGACTAGTTTTAGCTGGAAATTAATTTTATCAGAAATTAGTATTGCCATGCCAGCTTGCTTTTTTTGGGCCACAGGCCTGGTAGACATTTTGCCATCCTTTCACTTTCAGCCTGTGTCTATTTTCCAGTGTCAAATGTGTCTCTTGCAGGCAACATATTGTTGGATTTTGTTTTTTGATCCAGTGGGCCAGTCTGTGTCTTTTAATTGGAGCATTGAGACCATTCACATTCGGAGTTAGAATAGATATGGGAGTCTGGGTCTCAGATTTGTGACTATTACAGAATTTTGAGTCATCTTGGAAGTCAATTTGTGTATAATGAGGTTATTGACTCGCCCTTGTTTAAGGATTTAGGGTATCATTAGGCTTTTCTTCTGCATGGAGAACATCCTTGTGAATATCCTGTAGTGCAAGATTTGTGTTCATGTATCTTGCTAGCTTGAGTTTATCATTGAAGTATTTAATTTCCCCCTCACATTTGAAGCTGAGTTTTACAGGGTATATTATCTTTGGGTGGAATTTGCTATTTTTCAACACTTGAAAGATATTGCTCCAAGCTCTTCTGGCCTTCATTGTTTGTTCTGAAAAATCTATAGTGATCCAAATTGGTTTGCCTCTGAATGTGATTTGGGGCTTTTCTCTAGCTGCTTTTAGAATTCTCTCTTTAATTTCTCTGTTATTCATTTGTCTTGTGAATTTCTCTGTTATTCATATGTCTTGGTGAATTTCTCATTTGATTCAGCCTAGTTGGTGTTCTATAAGCATCTTGGATGTGATATTCCGGATCAATTGTTAAGATGAGGGAAGTTCTCGCTTATGATTTCACTTAAAAGATTTTTAATGCCTCTTGTTTGCTGTTTGGAGTTTTCATCCAGGCCAATGACTCTCCGATTATTTCTCCTCATCTCATCAAATATTATTTGGAAGTTCTGGTCATGTAAGTTTCTTATCTTGTCTATCTTCTTTGAATTTGACATTGCTTAGCCCATCCTCATTATCTGATGTATGTTCTTCAAGAGCTGAAGTTCTATTTTCAGTGGAGTATACTCTGGCGTTAGTATCTCCCAGTGAAGATTTGATTTGGTTAACTGTGTTTTTCAATTCTGATAGTTCTGCTACATCTCTTTTCAGAATGTCTAATTCTTTGTATAGCTGATCTTTCATCTCATGGAATTGGTCCCTTATTTCCTTATAAAAGTTGTCTCTCATCTCTTGAAATTGTTCTCTGATCTCTTTCCTTATTTCTTCTTTCACCTCTTTGATTGGGTTACTAATCATAATGTTGATACAATATCTTTGGTTTTCATCTAGGGCCCTGGCTTTGGGGTCCTTGGGTGGAGAGCTCTGAGGTTGAGGAAGAGAGTTATTTCCCCTTTTCCTCATTTTCAGAAACAGGGAGTGTGTCTTGGAGTTCAACCTTGTTACTCTTGCAGGGGTAGTTGAAGCTTCTTATGGTTTTGCTTCATTGTGATAGGGAGCTATTTGGTCAACTCAGACCTAAAGGTGCCAGACGGATCTGTGAGAACTTGAGAGGCTACAGGTGCAGATACTAGATAGTTTCAACTAAAACAGATGTGATGATGACTAACACCAATAGTAGCAGTTTTCTTTGAGAGAGCTCTCACAATATATTATATTAGCAAGAAAGCACCCATTTGGGAGAGTGTCTGTGTCTTCAGATTGCAGGGCCTATGTAAGTGGGGAGAATAAATGACTAGGAAGTCAAGGAGGTGAATTGGGGAGGTGAATTAGAACACCTGCCTTAGAGTAAAGAGGAACAAGGGATTAGGGGGGAGTAGGTTATTCGATTAGGAATAAGGAAAACATAGAAATGGGGTGTAAGTAGGGTAAAGACTTTGGGTGAGGATGAGAGAAAAACCACTTGTATTTAGGAATTGCCAGAGTACAGGGGAAGAAGAGGTTAATATGGGGTATGGTTCTATTTGCTCACAGGAGGCTAGGGCTAGTTTGCTATCATGAAATGTTTTCCTTGTTGGATCCCAATGGTATAGAGATAGCAGTTGGGTTCAAGAAGATATAGAGACAGTAGGAGCCAATTACCAATACATACACACACATAAATATTTACATCCATCAACACCAAATTCAGTATCAATCATAAAGCAAAAAAGGATAAAAAACAGAAAAAACAATAACATTAAAATGTTAGATGTTGAACAATTTAAAAATATTAGACTTCAGCTGGATTTCCATTTAAAAAAGAAAGAAGAAAAAACAAAAAACAAAAAACCAATAGGCAAACAAAAAATAGAACTACTTGTGAAAGTTCTGACTTTTTGCCCCCCTAGGTCAGCAAGCATGTACCATGGGGGATTGTGTTTAAATCTGCCATCTAGCTGGGGATTCTTCACAGTTGAGCTTGTCGGGGGAAATGCAGTTTGGTTATGACCGGTGACCTTGTTTTTTTTTTTTAGAGGATCTCCTCAAAATTTTCTGTTGCAAAGGGGTATAAGATTCTGCCCTCTCACACTGCTTGTGAGGATAGATTTCAGCACCCCCTGAGCTGTATTCCCAGGGTGGTTATTTTCTGCCTGTCCACAGTCTGGAATTTCTCAGGCCTGGGGCTCAAGCTGTAGACAGTCTAGTTGATCCTAGTGTAGATGTGTCAGGCTCTGACTGTTCCAAGGAGAGTGGCCAAACTGAAACTCGCTTCCCCAGGATCACTGACGTTGCACTCTGGGTGACTTATGATCTTCAGAAGTCCCAAGAGCTGCTCTGTGGGGTTGACAGAAACCCGGCGATGGATAGTCCAGATTGTGTCAGTGCTTATGTGGTTCTCAATTGCAAGCACTAGGGGGCGCCAACCGGAAGAGGTCAGGACCTGTGGAGCCTTGGCTATGCACAGGGCTGAGATGCTAAGGGAAAGCCCAGGCTGCCTTTTTTGTTCAAAGGTTCCTGAAGCTAATGTCAGACCTTGCATTGTTAGAAAGTTACAGGCAGCTTTTGGGGAGTCTGAGGCAGTTGGTTCCCTTGAGAAGGATGTGCCCTACTGCGCCAAGCTCTGGTCTCAGACTTCTCCTATTTGGGCGTGTACGTGGGCGGGCAGAAATTCGCCATCCAAGAGATTAGCAAGCTGAAGAGGGGATTTGCAGTTCCACACAGCCCCCAGAGCAGACCGCCAGGTGGTTGGGGGGGCGGTAACTTCTCTTTTTCCGTTTGTGGAGACTGGGGCCCCAAATCCATGTTTAAAGGATGGATCTGGTTTTGCTGTGAGTGTCCCGCCCCACCCTAGCAATGGCGGGCGGAGCCAGCCGGCTGCAATGCACCAGCAGTAGGTTCGCTGGTGCGAGCGATTAAGTTAAAGGGCTTGAGACCCAGCTCTTGCAAACTGCGAGCACGGATGGAAAGGTGTTGTCTGCTGTGACCGAGTTACAGTTCTTGTGCTGATTCCTCGCCTCCCACCGCTGTGGAGCCAGCAGCGACCAGAGCTGCAGAGGAGAATCCCAGCATCACACAGCCCCGTTGGTAGAGAGCCAGGTCACGGGACAATAGATTCTGATTTTCTGACCATGGAGACTGAGGCCCCAAGACCGTGCTTAAACTATGAGTCTGGCTTCTTTTTTTTGCTGAGTGAGCAACCAGCCCCGCCCCCTGGGAATCCTCAAAATGGCGGATGGCACCGGCACCACGCAGGAACGGCTGTAAGTTCACTAATGCGAGCAGTTAATTCCCAGAGCTGTAGAATCAGCTCTTGCAAATTATAAGTGAGCAAGTTAGAGGGTGTAGCTTACTGCAAACAGGTTAGGGTACTTGGTTAAGATACTTGCGCCGTTTCCTCCCCTCTGGGGTAACTCACCTCCCCCCAGGTGTGGGGCCAATGAAGCGGGCACCACAATCATCTTTAGATTCGTTGATGCAACACTCTGTTCCTTTGGAGTTAAAAAATTAGCAGGGGGTAGTGTTCCCCCACACTGAGGGCTTTGTTAGGTCACTCTGGTTAGTACCAATTTTAACAAATGTTTCTCCATCCAATGGACAAAAATATCTGATTGTTAATTTCTTCTGTATTTCCCTCATAATTTTTTTTCTTTTTTAAGAGAGAGAGAGAGGAGAATCAGTTTTATTTAGTTTTTCATGTGGCCTTTGTTGCGCCAACACTTCATTGTGTATGTGGTACTGGGATTGGAGCCTATATCCTCACGCATGCCAGGCAAGCGCAGTAACACTTAAATATCTAATTTCTAAAATGTTATTAGTAGTCATTTATTTATCTTCTTTCACAATTTGTTTTTTTTTTTAAGAGAGAAGGACAGTGAGAGAGAGAGAATCAATTTTAGTTTTTCATTTGTCCTTTGTTGCTGCGACACTTATTTGTATATGGTTGTATACGTGGTCCTGGGGTTCGAACCTACATCTTAGTGCATGCCAGGCAAGCTTGTAATCGCTGAGCCACTGCTCCAACCCCCTATCATTGAATTTTATGGTCATTTTTTTTTAGTCACCTTTTTCACTGCTGTGACCAAAAGTTCTTTTAGAGAAGGAAAAGTTTATCTGATGCTCACAGTTTCAGACGACTCAATCAATAGACCGCTGACTCCGTTGTTCAGGGCCCAAGATGAGGCAGAACTTCATGGCTTTAAGGTGATGGCAGAGGAGGGCTGCTCAGGACATGCAGCAGGAAGCATGGAGAGAGCTCTGTTCCCCAGGAAGGAAGAAGAAACCCTACAGGCACTGACCCACCTCCTCCAGCCACACCTTGCCTGCCTAGTTAATCCATATCAGTGATTAAGTCATTGATGAGCCCACACCTTTCACAGCCCAACCCTTTCTCCTCTGATCTTCCTTGCATTGTCTGCCACACACATGAGCTTTTGGGGAACATCACAAATCCAAACCTTAACAGTCATATACTTAGCACATTTTGCTATTTGGTGGGATATATTTTTCCTAAATTAAAAGATCATATTCTGGGGTTGGAATGGTGGCTCAGTGGTTAAGGCGCTTGCCTAGCATGCGCAAGTACACAAGTTCAAACCCCAGCACCAGGTACACAACGAAGTGTTGGAGCAACGAAAGTCACATGAAAAACTAAATAAAATTAATTCTTTTGTTCTCTCTCTCTCCTCTCTCTCTCTCACTGTCCCTCTTTCTTTAAAAAAATCATATTCTCCAGATAATATGAGTATTCTATCATTTTTATGTGATTCGAAAGGCTACTTTTGTCATATGCTTTTTCTGACTTCTCATTTGTTCCTCATTTAGTCATCAGTTTTCTGGTTAATTACTATAAGTATGTAAGGAGTCTGTTGAATTTTTAAATATTAGTTTCATACACAGACAAATGAATTCTCATTATTTTTCAGTTAATTTTTATGGATTCTCTAAGTAGAAATTCACAGGCTGGTTTCTTTCTTTGAAATATTTATATTTCTATTATTTTTTCTTATCACATTGTATTGATGAAAACTTCCAGGACTATATTCAATTGTAGAGATAATAGTGACTTCATTATCTTTATCTTACTTTCTCTTTCAATAATTCTAATACATGCTCATTGAAGAGGATTTTTAAACAAACTTTACTTCTTGAATTTTTTGTTTACTATCTGAAATTCATGTTGATTGTTATTTGGTGCTTATTAGCATTTACTGAAATAATCACAAAGATTAAAAGCTTAGTGTTGTAATTTATATGAGAAAAAAAACCTTTCTTATGATAACATAGCCTTGCAATTTTTGAAGTCTTGAAACTTGGTCATAGCACATTTTTTTTTATTATAATGTTACATTCAACTTGCTAATATTTATTTAGAACTTTTAAATCTATGTTTCCAATTGAGAGTAATGTGTGTGCGCGTGCGCAAATACTAATTTTTATAACAATGCTATATTAATATTATGAAATTATTAGTGAAAATATCCATTTATTTCCAAGACTTAAAATGGTAACCCAGAAGTTGACTGACAAGAGACAACACTTTGTGTACTTGTTAAAAATAGGAAAAAAGGAATTAAAAAAACACAGCTCACAAAAATAGGAGGGAGAATGGGTGCAGTGGCACATGTCTGTAATCCCAGCAACTCAGGAGGCTAAGGCAGGAGGAGCACAAGTTTGAGGCCAGTCTCAGCAATTTAGCAAAGCCCTAAGAAATTTAATGAAATCCTGTCTCAAAATTTAAAGAAAAGGGCTGGGAATGTGGCTCGGCATCTCCTGTGATTAATACCTAGTACCAGAAAAAAAAAAAAAAGAAAGAAAGAGAGAGAAAGAAAGAGAGAGAGAGAGAGAGAGAGAAATAAAGAAAAAGATAGGAAACTAGTAGAGAAAGAGGATAGAGAGATAGGGAAGAAAAAAGGCAAGGGGAAGTACTAAGAAATGAAATCTAGCAGATTATGCTACATGCATGTACAAATATACTATAATGAATGCCACTTTTGTTTATAATTATAATTCATTAACATAAAAAGATAGAAGGAAAACTGGTAGAGGAAGGGGATGGGGGAGGGAGGACTGGAGGGGAATAAGATTGATCAAATTATGTTATGTGCATGTATGAATAAGTCACAATGAAACCCATTATTATGTATAATTATAATGCACTAATAAAAACCATTAAAAAACACTAATTCCCTGACATTTCCCACAAAGATTCCAATTCAGTAAATAGGAGGGAGGTAAAACATAGGAATATCCATTTTAAGAAAATTTCCAAAATGCTTATTTGGCAATTTGAGGGAAAATATAACTTTTGGAAATATTTAAGCAATTCAGATGTATGTAGTCTTATCTTTAATTTGGGCTAGATTTTGGATTAAAAATGATGGACTGAAAACTAATATTTATGTTTACTCCTTCCTGAAAGTCCAATAATATAAATGCACTGAAAAAATTAACATAACAAAATACAAGGGCAAATAGAAAGGAAAACAAGGCATATAGTAAACACAATTTGGTAGCTATAAACTAGAATGATAACTGACTTACTTTAAGAAAAACTAAATCCTAAGGTAGCAATAGGGAACGGAAGAAGCTAATCATCACAAAACCTCCAAAGGCTCAGAAGTAGATAAAAATTAGTTATGGAAGTGGAAAACAGAGATGGCATTAAGAAAGAAAGACTGATCAAAAGTCTATTTAAAAAGTAATTACCCCAGCACCAGAAAAATAAAAATGGAAACTAATTAAATTCTCATCTCTCTTCCTCAGTTAGGAAGGGCCAGATAATTATTTTTCCCCTTCCAAGCAGAAGATGGAATTTTGTTCCCTGGAATAGGAAAGCAGAGATCTTTGGACAAGAAGACCTGGCAAAGTTGAGGATAGGAGTGCTATAATAAATGCAGGGAGATTACATAAATGTTTGCATAATAAATACTAATATGTAACTGAAAAGCCATTTTTCTCACTGGATTACCAGTGACTCTTCAGGATGAACATTGTGATGTGGAGTTTTGAGATGAGGCCGGATTCTCTGCTCCCATTGGCAAATGGAGTCTGGGCTGACTACAGATTCCAGGAGCCAAAATAACCCTCTTCTAGTGTTTGCAGCTATTCCCAGCTAAAACTGGGAATTTGGGCTGGCTGCAGGTTTCTGAGGTCGAAATAGTGTTAGCAGCTCTCCAGCTAAAAGCTGGGTGTTGCAGCTCTTGGTGTGGTGGAAACTCACCCTGGGAATTTGGCACCAATATTCTGGGTTCTTGTCTCATAAATTTGGACAACCACGGAAGGAGGAATAAAAAGGAGCAGGATTTATTTAAGGAAGGAGAGCAGAGACTCTGCAAGGTGGAGGGTACTGGGAAGCAGGATACCGTCTAATGGAGGTTAGGCCAGGGGTTATATTGATTTGGGGTATGAGCATAATTAACATTCATGAAAAGCAGGCATTGAGAAATGCATCTACATCATTCATTGAAATCTATGCAAAACAGGTAGCAATTCTTTCCAAGTTCCTGTGTCCACCCCTATTTCTTAGTTTTCCCCCCTCTGGGACAAAGGAGTTGCTCCCACAGGTAGACCTCATGATCATTTGCATATGAAGGCCCTGAGCATACCCATTAATGGCTCTCTACTGGCCAACTTCTAGGTGTAGCCCAATGGGGCCCATGGTCCTGACTACCTAGCCAATTTATTCTCTCTCCTAAAACTGTCTCAATTGGAGGTATCAGTTATGGGAATCTGACTGGCCCCAAAGAAAAAACTCAGAATATAAACCTAGGAAATTATCTAATTACAAAACACACAGCCAGTGGGAGTGGTGGTGCCTGCCTGTAATCCCAGCAACTCTAGGGTGAAGTAGAAGGATCACCAAGTTCTGGGCCAGCCAGCAACTTAAGGAGACCCTGTCTCAAAATAACAAACAAAATGGGATGGGGATGTGGCTGAGCAGTAGAGGACCCCTGGGTTCAATCCCCAGCATGAGACAAGGTAAGGAGAATGCAAGTCACTTTAGAGTAAAACCACATTAAGTCAAAGAATCTTATGTGCAAAAATTATTTTGGTATTCTCACCTTAAGTATGAGTAGAAAGTCAGCAATCACCAGACAATGTCCGAAAAGCTGCTAATATGAAAAAAGAAGCAAAAAAGTAAAATAAACAAAGGGAAAAAATTCCAAATAAAATAGACTATTCAAGGAGAACAAAATGTAAAAATGAAATAAAGCAAATAAATAGATTACTACTATGCTTAAAATGATAAAAAATAGTACAAAATATTTTAAAGAGATGCTTCAATAAAAATTCCTTATATAAGTTAAGTACAGTGGCACACACCTGTAAATCCAGTGACTCAGAAGGTATTAGTTGGAGTCCTTCCTAGACAATTTTAGCAAGGCGCCAAGCAACTTAGCAAGACCCTATCTCAAAATAAAAAGGTCTGGGAATGCAAATCAGTAACGAAGGCCCCTGAGTTCAATCACCAGTACCTCCCCCTAAAAATGCCTTACATAAAATATGGAAATAATTTCTTGGAAATTAAAAATGAAAAGCTCAACAGAAGATTTAGAAGCTAAAGCTAATAAAGATTTCCTAGAAACTGGAATTAAAACACAAGATATGGCTAATTGGGAAAACTGTCTAGGAGATTCAACATTGCTATTCAGATTAAAGGAAGAAAGAACAGAAAAGTAGAAGAAAAATAATCGCAGAAATAATTTTAGGAAAAAAACTGAATTAAAGACATGAATACATTTCTAGATTGAAATGACAAAGACCCAGCACAAGGGACAAACATATATTCATACTGAGGCACAAAATCATGAATTCTTATAGCAGTGAAGATGAAAAAAATTAAAAATATCCCACAAGATGAGAAAGGAGGAAAAGGAGGAGGAAGAAGAGGAAGAGGAAGAGAAAGAGAGGGGGAGAAGGAGGAGGAGGAAATGGAAGGAATGAGAGGACAAAGATGGGGAGGAAGAGGGCAGTGAGGAAGAAAGGAGAGGAATAGAAGCTCAATAAATATTTGATAAATGATTGATTCATTCATAAATGAATTCATGAACAGAGGAAATGAAGAAAACTGATAAAAATACGGATGGTGTAGATGGTGAGAAATTATCATACGTACTATTCCAAAACTGATAAAGTATTTTTGGAAAGAAATGTTTCAATATATAATAAGAATCAGAGAAAATGATACTGTTCATATTAGTAAAATCGTGTTTGAAAATATATTTCAAAGAACAACTTTAAGAATACATTGGTTGTATGGAGATATTTTTGGTCTGCATTACATTCTTTCTTAAAGACTAGAAAAACCCAAATGCCCAGAAATAGGGGAAGGGCTAAGCATATGGAATATAATATTGCAACAAAGTATATTTCCACTAAGAATGATAAAAATTAGCAATGCAACTGGAAATACATATGGAAAATGAGGATGGATTCATACAGAGAGACGGAGGAAGGACTACACACATTATTACAAACAGAAGGAACAAATGACAAGTTCAGCAATGATGACAATGATGTTTTAATGTGATTTGTAAATAGTTTTTTCATAAATAATAACATTGTCATTATAGGTTTAGATTATTCATATATGGCTAGTTCCTTTCATTCGTTGTTCAACTAAATTCACTTTGTATAAATAATGTGTTTTGTCAGCTTTTTCACTGCTGTGACCAGAAGACCTGACAAAAATAATTAGAGGAGCAATTTATGGTCTTAGTCCACAGAAGGGCAGCTCCATTCTTTGGAACTTCAGTTAAGGCAGACATCATGGCAGAAGAGAGTCGTAGGTGTAAGCAGCTCAGGACATCACTTTAGGAAGCAGAGAGAGCACTCAGCTAAATAAGGACAAAATAAATACCCCAAAGGCACATCCCCAGGAACCCACCTTCTCTCGCCACACTGCACCTGCCTACAGTTACCATCCAGTTAATCACTACCAATGGGTCAACATACTAGGCTAGGTTCTCATAACCCAATCATTTCACCTCTAAATCTTCTTGCATTGTCTCACACATGAGCTTTTGGGGGATACCTCATATCTAAGCCATAAATAATGCTTAATGTTTGTTTGTTTTTTTTTTTACTTTAAGTTATAGATGCTTTTTGTAGAATGGTTAGAGAGGAGAATACACAATACATAATGAAGACAAAAAACGTAAATGTAAGACCATTACTGTTATTTTTAATGTGCTAACTTTCAAACTTTTTAAAATGCTTCTTATGAACTCCAGAGTAAGAGAGATGCCTTGTTTGCAATACCAGTAGCCACATGAGATGGGAAAATATTCATTTTTAATCATGCAAGTAAAAATAAGGAAAGAAGTAATTTGGGTGATTTTTAAAAATTTCCCTGATCCTCTGTTTCCTTCCTTGTGAAATGGAAATATACTGAACAATCTAAATTTTGTTACACTCAATCTGTCATCAACTTAACCACCAATTAGACTAGGCTAACTCTTATTTGCATTTCAATATCTTAACTTAATGCAATTTATTGCAGGATGTCTTGGATTTCCACAGCAGGGGTTGGTGAAGACTCAGTGACAAACCTATAAACAAGGTGTGAACACCAGAGCCCTGGAGAGTGCCTGACCATACCAGTCTCAATGTACGTGAGTTAAGATTATATCACACATACAGTTTATGTCTTGCCTTATTTTTACTTACATGATTAAAAGTGAATATTTCCCCATCTAATCACAAAGCTGAACAAAGTTTAAAGTACGTAAAACAAAAATATGGCAAAAATACAGGGTGTTTTTACCACCTCTAAAACCTGTTTCAAGAATGTTAATATGAATGGCTCTTGCAGCGTTTGAGAGCATTATTCTTATACTGGGAGAGCACAGAGCAAATCTCTAATGTCACAGTATTAGTAACAAACAACCACTTGAGTCAAATGTAACTGCTTTCAGTGACAGGGACCTCACTACTAGTTGCTTTTGCTGGTGCTCTTTTCTGTACCTCTCCAAAAGACCAGAGCTGTGTGTGACTCCAATGTAAACTGACAATAAAAGAGAGGAATTAGCATAACTGACTGTTTCAGTTATGAAGATTAAATAGCCTTTTATTGCAGATGTTTGCCAAGGAAAATGCTCCCCAGTGGAAGACTCTAAGCAGTTAAGATAGATTTGATGAGGGTTTTAATTGCTGTTATGCAACTGGTAATGGAAAGGTTTTATTAAATGTCATGCAAGAGTCAATCGATAGTTTAGAAGGGAAAAGCTTCTCTCTAATATAGACCTCAGGCTTTTCCAACAGTAGTTTATCAGCAGGGGCAGCTTCATCAGCAACCACAAATATTTATCAAGTACCCAGTATGTGTAAGGCAATATCATAAATGTGTTGGGGACTGTGGGGATTAGCAAAAATAAGCCCATGCTGTGGAGGATCTAATGATTTGAAGCAAACAAATAGCTACCACTGTGGAAACCAAAATAAATATAGATGTGTGCATTTGTATACACATGTATAAACATTCTACTTTAAAACAATTCAATATACAACTTCAGGAATCAGAATGAGATCTATTCAGATTGAATATGTACAAAAATATTTTATAAAACGATTCACCATAAAGATTTTATTCATTCATTCTTGATTTTCTTTTTTAATGACACAATAAAAAAAGAGTGTAATGCAGAACACTCGGATTCTAGTCTAACACTAATTATCTATACCTGGGACAACTCCTTAACTTGCTTGAATCTAAATGTTCATCTGTAAAATGGGACTTTGGATAAAATTCTGAGGACTTTAACTAGCTCTAAGTTTCATTGATTTCCTAAAGGAGCAAGAGACCATGGTGTATAAATATAATAATCATCCTATAAAATTGTTCCACACAATTTTTAGAACTCCACTCATTGCATAGAGTACACATATACTAACAATAGAACCATATTTCCCACAAAATGTGTGTCTTTTAAAACCAGCATCTTGCTTAGGAAATTGTAGTTGGTATTTTTAAGACCCTCAAACCTATAAAATTATCTAAAATAATTTTTATCAAATTCAGCATACTGTCAAGCTTGTCTCTCCCTATTGATGTCACACTCCCCTAGCAGCTCAATGAGCTATGCTGATAAGTCAAAAACACATTGCTTTGTAAAAAGAGCTGATCCTTCCTATAATGGGTGTTAGTGGAGCATGAATCATCCCATGCCATTCTGTAGTTCTGTCATCTCTCAAGACTGAATCAGCAATCTATCTACTCAAAAGTAGTGGCTAAGAAGAGGTTATTGGATTTAGTGTGGGAAGATCTGCATTCAAGTCCCCACTCAAACACACTTTAGCTGTGTGTCTTTGGGAAAGTTATTTACCTCTCTGCATCTGTTTGCCCAATTTGAAGGCATGATTCCCAACACTATTGAAACACAATAGAAAATTAGATAATACACAGATTTCTATACTGTAAGCTATCATATATACCATTATAGTTTGGATATGAGGTATCCTCCAAAACCTCATGCATGAAACAATGCAAGAAAGTTCAGAGCTGAAATAATTGGGTTATGAGAGCCTCAACCTCATCTGGTGCATTAATGTGCTCACGGGTTAACTGGAGGGAAATTGTAAGTAGGTAGAGTGTGGCTGAAGGAGGTGGGTCATGGGGGACAGATCTTTGGGGTTACTTTTGTGCCTGCTGAGTAGAGCTCTCTGTTTCCTGTTGGCCTGTTCTAAGCTGCTTTCCTCCACCACACCCTTCTGCCATGATGTTCTATCTCACCTTGGGCCCAAAGCTATGGAGTCATCTGTTGACTGAGAACTCTGAAATCTTGAGCAAAAATAAACTTTTCCTCCTCTATGTAGTTTTTCTCAGGTCTTTTGGTCACACAGCAAAAAAGTTGACTGAAACACATACACAAATTATTGCTCTTATCATTCCAGACAAGTATTTCTGGTGCTTTCTAGATTCGAAAGGATTTCATTGAGTTTCTATTCCATGTTAGAATTACACTTGACAGTTTAACTATGAACCTCTTATTTAATCCATAAGAGCTGCACTGAATTTTGCATCCAATTCAATGAATTAAGGTAGAATAATTTATGAGGAGTTGGTGAAAGTAAAAACTAAAGGATGATGAATTACTGATTTGAGGAGGAAGCTGTTTTAAGTATTTGTCCATGGGTAGCTTTGAAAATGAAGAAGAAAACACTTCACAGAACGATCCACAGCTTAATTGCAAGGATTAAAATAAAGTGTCATGCACTTATAACCCATTCTTTCTAGTCCCCAAGATCTGGCATGCACCTAAATGTCATCTACAAGTGGCATGTTTATAGAAGTCACTGTTAAAGCCACCTTCAATGAAAGGGACATCAGAGCCATTACGTTCTGTGCTTCTGGACCAATTATGGAATAAATGTTTACTTCACCTTCAAAGTACCATAAACATGGCAATTCTTTTCTGAAACGTGAAATTTAAATGAAGGGAAATTATGGATATCCCTACTGTGTGCTGAGCACTTTATTAAAAACAAGGCAATTTATATATCATGTTTTGTTTTGTTCCCTTAGCAATCCTAAAAGGTAATTACCAATTCCTCATTTTACATATAAAGGAAATAAGGTTTAGTAATGTTGTCATGTAGTTAGTAGTAATGGGATTTAAACCTAAATTTCTGTTAATTCCAAACCCAAGGTTATTCCTGAGAATGCTGTCCATTCCCAGTCATTCATCTATGAAATGTCTATCATTTAATTTCTATTTTACAAGTAGATAAGGAGTTGTCTGTAGTGTACATTAAAGGGACTTAAAAGTGTTCCCATCTTGAGTATTCTGCTGCTGGAAACCGCATATTTAGAATTTCATTGCAATTTGGCTTAAAGCTAGTGTTACTTTTGTTAAAAATGAATTTCCCAGGAAGGGCCAATAATCTGTCAGTAGCCTCAAGATGTGTGGTAGATTAGATTGATGTTCCTCTCTTCTTTTTGATTTCCCTGCATTAGAACTACACATCCCTGCTTTTCACCATGTGAACTTGGAGTTCTTTCCATTAGAGGTAAAATTTCTTTCATTACCCTTCTTCTCAGATTTGGTGATGAGACTTCCTTTGGCCAATGGTATGAGGAAAAAAACAGCAGGGTGCCAGTTCCAGTCTGAGACCACAAAAAGCATTGACTGTTCTCTTTTCCAGTTAGGTTCTTGCTGTTTTTCATGAGGAGAACATGCTTGAACATCTACTGGTCCAAAGAGAATGAAATGAAAGAAATGTAGAGCAGATTTCAATGCAAACTACACCCTAATACAGAGTTACCCACCCCAGCCTTGTCTGGATCACTTGATCCACAAACCCAGAGTAAATTATTTTTGATTGAAGCCACTGAGTATGGAGGCATAAACAAGCAGAATCGTTGTGATAGTTAAATAATATGGTGTGTAAAGGAAATAATATGATGTTAAAGGAAAGTTTTGGTAGGTAAGAGAGTGAAGCCCTCTGGATGCTGGATGTATTCTGGCAAGGGAAGTAGGGAAGAAGTCAGAGAATATGATTAGCATAGAAAAAGGCATAAGAAGGCCCAAGATATAACAATATGCAAATCAGGCCTTTGGAGACTCATGGGTCAAGAGCAGGTAAGGTGCTTATGTAACTTCTCTTTCAACCCTAATGACAAAAGATGAGTCTCCTTGTTCTGAAAACAATTGAGAGGGCTAGAGACATTAATTATACAGGCAGACCTCTTCTTGCAAACTCTGGTAACTCACCATCCAAGTTCAGGGACAAAAAGAACTGAATAGATTGGGAGCCCTGCATTTAGTCTCCTGCTCTGTGGCATCTGAAAATTGAGTTCTGTGTTTAAAGAGAAGGTGCCAAAAGTGGGGAAAATAGTTTTGTTTTTTATTTTTTCCTTCTGAAATGACTTAATTTCTGTAGTGCTTGATGGGCTGATGGTCGGCTGCATTGTGTGTGTGTGTTTCTTACAGCTCTTCAGAGCCACAATAGCACTTCAGATAATGGCTGCTGCTTAATTGCCATTACACAGATGTTATTTGGTTAGATGCTGCTCTTCTCTTTGCCTCCTAAAGAACCAATCTCCTCCGCAGCAACACACATTGTCATTCAGTTGGGAAGAAGCAAAATTTTGGAAGTGCATCTCCTTTTCCAAAACACACTTCTTAAAACGACCATAAGTACTGCCTTCCCAGGGGAAGAGGAGAGGGGAAAGAATATAGGAAAACCTAATATTCCATGTAGAGAGCTTGGCTAAATCAATCATCCTATATTCACAAAAAGAACAGTGTGTATATATGATGTATATACACACACATATATATTCCAACAGATTAATGAAAAAGCACATTGATATGTAGTATGATTCTATTTTAATTATACAATTGTGTGTGTGTGTGTGTGTGTCAGTAATAGAGCAGAATATACATTAATATATATCCTAAACCAACAGCCTTGAAAGTGCAAGGATTTTATTAATGGGTACAGCTGAGTGAGAGGATTTCTTATATGAGATTTAAATGTGTGCTTTATACTTTTCCCTATCATGTTTTTATAATGAGTACAACTTTCTATAATCAAAAAATGTATTTTTGGCAAAAAAAAGAAAAGCAGGTCTCTATCTTCTTATGAATCATGCATGTATTTCACCTTATTCAAAATAATGTAAATCTGTTTATCTTCCTTCATCTATCACCAGAGTAGAGGTAAATTTTCATAAATAGACTAGTGATTTGTGGAGATTTAGAGAGGCCCTGGACACCTGGCTTCTATGCATGATATGACTATAAAATATGCTTTCTGAGATTAAATTAAAATGTTTCTTCCTGAAAAGGCAATAATGCAGTTATTTATTTAACAAATACTTGTTCAACAACTAGACCAAGGAATTGTTCTTTTGCACTGGAGTTGAAGCAGGGATGCAGAAGAGTAACAATAACTCTCCACATTTGCTTTTCTTAGCATTAGCATTTCTTCCTACACATTATCACTTAGCTCCTCATAGTATGAGGTGAATAGGGCAAAGTGTGCTTACTTTTCAAATGAAGGCATTGAGACTGAGATGGGTGAAATAACTCATGCACATCTTCATAGCACTCTCCAGACCAGCAGCCATATTCCTGGCCCCTCTGTCCAGTGTTCTTGACCCTGCATGCTTCTTCAAGGAAATGGAAGTCATATATCTGATACCTATTTTCTTATTTATCTGCCTATCTATCTATTGTTACCTAATAAACTCAGCTTTTCCACTTAAAGGATATCATTTCTAAATAACTTGGACCAGTCACCTGGAATTGGATTAGTTCTTCATTTTGGTTGTGCTCGCAAAACCGTCTGGTCATTATAATCTTATCAACTGGTGTATTTGGATAACTTGACAGTAGACTGAAAGCAGTCAGTAGAAGAGGGCAGAAAGCCAGGACACCAAGGTGCAGATCTGGGTAGTAATCTAGCAGCCAGTGTCAGCATGGGTGCCAGGGATTCTGAAACAATCATGTTAATTGATCCCCAGTGTCTAATGTACCTTCAAAATTAGCATAGAGTGGGCCAAGCAAACCCTTTTCCCTGCCTACTAATTTATTTGCAAAATAATAAGTGGGCCACTCCTGGCAAGTAAGATGAGGGAAAATCTCCTGGGAGCATTCCAATGAATATCTCTCTTACCTAAAAAACAGAAACAAGGTATGTGTTCCCTTCTTCTCTATGGTTGCATAAAGGGATACAAAGTCTGGAACTGCTGAGCTGCCTTATGACCAAAGGGAACCAGGCTGAGGTTAAAGCTCACAGAAGGAACATGAATCTGTGACAGCATGATATGATGACAAGCAAAAAGCCTCCAACTCAGAGTTGTTGACTTGCTACTACATGAGATGATTCATTTCCCCATAGTTGAAGTCCATTACACATAAGGTGTCTTGGTATTAACTGCTAGAAGCTTTCAAAATGATATAGATTCCCAGGAGAAGAAAGTAGAGTCATCAGAGGTAAAAGCAGGAAGGCTCTGACAATAAAAACTCTTCAGTTTTTCCCAGAAATAACCCTACCTGGGAATACACTGCAGCATTGCACAGTGAAGATCAGAACTTCTCCAACATTAATGTAGACCCTTGTGGGAAGCTTTTGTTAAAATTCATATTTTTATTCTGTAACTAGCTCCCAAGTGACACTGATACTGCTTGTCCAGAGCACACTTTGAGTAATAGCAAGAATGGAAGGAACCAAGAATCGCATGTTGAAACCATATATGTTGATTTAAGCTCTAAGGCTCTTCTTATCATGTGAAGGTAATATTTCATAAGTTATTCTTCACTGTGTAAAAGTTATTGATGATGTTACTGATAATGCTGCTGATGAAAATGGCTACGGCATGTCCATTTGGGTAATATAGATAGTGAGGTGGTTAAGAGCATGGCCTTTAGGATTAGCTATACAGGTCCAAATCCTGGCTATACCTCCTACTAACTGCATGACCTCAGACAATTATTTAACATCTTTCTAACTCAATTGCCTCATGTACAATATGGCTATGTTAATGGTACCAATCTTATGGAGTTATCCTGGGCACGGAAAGATATACACACATAGATACTTGAAGATGCAAATAGTATTATTCTAGTAGTAGCAGCAGTATGGTAGCAGTAGTGATGTCTTGTATAGTCATAGGGTTCTCCTTTGGCTATTTTTCTTTTGCTGTAGCCAAACAACTCTTCTCTGCACTGAAATGTCAAGTGTTCTCTGCTAGTTCTAAAATGAAATCTGGTTTTGTCCCTATTATCCCACTTGTACACACATCTCCAAAAACCAGAGTTGCATAACCTAAGCATCTTACTCTTAGCTGCTTAAAGCCACATATAAATTCTGCAAGATAAGCAGTTCTTTCTTTGGAGTTGCAGGGACCACAGTAGGGAGGGAAATCACATCCACCCCAGAACTCTGTGACATGCTTTCAGACAGCGGGAAGAGCCTTTCCTTTGGATTTCCTCCATCATTTTTTCTCCTTCTGTTCTTATTGTTTCCCTCATCTTCTCTCCTTTTCTTTCTTTTTTTTAAGAGAGAGAAGGACAGTGAGAGAGAGAGAGAAAGAAAGAATCAATTTTATTTAGTTTTTCATCCGGTTTTCATTGCTTTGACACTTAATTGTGTACATGGTGCTGCGGTTTGAACCCAGGTCCTCGCACATGCCAGTCAAGTGCCATAACTGGTGAGCCACTGCTCCAGCCCCTTCTCTCCTTTTCTTGAACTCATCCTCTTAAGAGCAGTAGATAGCAAAGAAGTGATTTTTGTGTGTGTGTGTAGTTCAATGTCTAGCAGGAGTTTGGCTAGATTAATCATGTACCCAAACTTTCTCCTTCCTGCCTCATGGCCTAACTTTATTTTTGTCTACTTCAACTTCCAGGTTGGTGAGCAAAATTAGATCCCTACCTCCCAAATTCTTCATTTCTGTGATTTTAGCTTCTGAAATTAGCATTTCCATTCCACTTAAATTACTCAAAATTTAATAAAATCATTGTTCAAATCTACTTTGCCTCTGTGATTAACATCCCAGAACCTCAAGACTCAAAACCAAAAACCTTCTCTCTCACTGTGTCCAATCACTCACCTTTTGAGGTTTGTCCTGATACCCCCATGATCAGCCTCCTGCTGGCCTCATTGGATTATCTAATGAACACTAACTTAGCTGCTTTGATGCTATCATCTAGATTGGTTTAGAATTTTTTGCTGCCTTGCTCTTTAGCCTTGTTCTTCTGTCAATCCTCTATCCTGGGTCACAACCATAATTCTGTCTCTTTACTTCTGGGATTTGACCTTGACTAGAGAAACTTAAATAACAACCAAACTAAAATCCTGATTAGCATCAGTATCAAGTGATCCCTTGTCAACTGCCTATCACATTCCCCACAGCAGGTGTTTCAAATATTTTCCACACTTTTCAGGCTTCTGATCTCATTCCTTTTTAGAGTAATATTCTTAAAAGCTAATGTACAAACATGTCTCTAGGGAACCTTGTTAAAATGAAATTTCACCAAGTGATCCTGATTTCACTGGTTTAGAAACCACACTATTGAGTAGACAGTCTTGGGTTTCATCCCTTTATGCTTTTTTTTCCTGGAATACTGTCAAATAAATTATATTCTTTTGTCTGATATCTTCCATCACTTCTCCATTATCTCCTTTCCCTATGCCAAAAAGTATACCTAGATCTCCTAAATGTGACCTTCACCAGCTCTATATAACTATAGCAGCATTTCTCAAAATGTGGTCCATGGAATACCAACCTTTCCAAATAAAGTATGGGTCCATGGAAAAGATGGATTTTATGGTTAAATACAGTTAGAAAGGCTAACTTAAATGTAATCACTAATTTTTTATGACAGTATTTCCTAGGTATATTTGCCTAAGCACCAACTCTGGAATTACTTTAGTAAATACTATTCTAGATATGCTATCCCAATTGTGCCTTCCTTGAAAAGCCCAACTCCTGCAATCCTTCTATGGATTGTCTCAAATCCATCAGTGCCTGTTCAGTCAGTAGGCTCTTGCATTTCTCCTTTTGCTCACTATTCAACTGAAACATCTCTATCAAATAAAATGAGCTACTATCATACTTCCTTTTACTAACCAATTTTTAAATTACACATTCCTGGCTATGAACAGTGGCACATGTCTATAATCCCAGCAGCTCAGGAGGCTGAAGCAGAAGAATGGCAAGTTCAAAGCCAGCCTCAGCAACTTACTGAGGCCCTAAATAAGTTAATGAGATCCTGTCTCAAAATACAGAAAAAAATTAGACATTTCTATATGTAACAAATACATGTAGAGAAAAGTAAGAAGGCAAAATTACACAGAGATAACCAAGATTGATGCTGTTTTAAAAATCCCCCTGCCTTCTGTTTATACACATATGTATATATAGACACACGCATACCATATACTTATGTATAGTGTATATATGTGTGCCTATACATACAGAGCCTGAAAAGTATATATTGAGTAAAAAGGAAATTTGTTTTCTCTCAATACCTGATATCACAATTCCTTGAAGGGAAAGAAGAGCTCTTAGTTTTAAAAACTGGTATAGTTAGAGATTAGAGTAGCAGTTGAGTTACATAGGGAGATCTGTCTTCTATAATAGAGGAGGAAGCATTTACCCCTTTCTTGAGGCTCTGGGAAGAGACATGATGATGGAAGGGCGGATTTGTAGATAGTGAGAAGCAGTGTGGTAAGCAGCCTGTAGGTATTTAGAAATGTTTTGAGTGGCTTATTTCTGTGAGAAGTTGTGCAGAAACTGAGTTTCTTGTATAGATTCTTGCAGTAGAGTACTTGAATAGGAAACAAGGGTACAAGAGCACAGCATGAGAAAGATATGAAAATGAACCCCCCACACACATAATATGTATGTTATCTGGAGGGAGATTTGACTATCCATAGACTAGAATAGGAACTTGAAAGCAAAGAATACTTATGTTTTATTCAGTTTTTGCACCACTGTGATTGAAATACTTGACAAGAACAGTTAAAGGAGAAAAAGTTTATTTTGTCTAAGTTGCAGAGGTTTAGTTCATGGTTGGTCAACTTCAGCTCTGGGCCCAAGATGAGGTAGACCATCACAGCAGAAGAGCAAGGCAGAGGAAAGCTGCTCAGGACA
>PVKS010032837.1:0-22221 GCA_004027875.1 Aplodontia rufa | reverse complement strand
ATAAAAATACAGTTGAGGGAGAACCAGTATCAAAACATTATCAGTCAATGGATATAAACTTTGTTATTGAGGGGAAAAACCAGATCATAGATAACCACCTTGGATTTTACCTTTTGTAGTTTCCCCCAGAAGAACTCATGCGTTAACTGAATAGATCGTGGAGGAATGACATCGGCTTCTGGGATGGTTCCCCCATCTTCCCAATCTCCAGTCTCCTATAAGTTCTTCATATACCCTACCCCACCCCATCCCCCTCCCTGCACCTCTGAGAATCCTATAGAGCCATCCCCCTAATGTTCTGAAAGTCATTCAATTTGCAGTTTTGCGAGGTTAGCCATCAGCCCTACTGCTTCCCCAAATATGTTAGCATCAACAGATGAGAGAAACCATTCGGCCCTTGAGTCTCTAAGATTGGGAGACTTCACTAAGCATAATTCTATCCATCTCCATCCATTTGATTTCAAAAGACATCATATCATGCTCCCTAATGGCTGAGTAGTATTCCATAGTATATATGTACCAAAGCTTTTGACACTCAGAAAAAAAATATGGCTAACATTAACCAAATTCTGTTATTTTCAGTGCAGTTCTGCCTTCCATGTTGTATTTTTGTTTTTGTTGGGGGACATTGTTTCTTTTATTTAAGATTATCATCTCACTTGTAACAAAGCTCTGTATTCTATAGACTCAAACAGACTGTTTGGGTTCAAATCATGGCTCTGATACTTGCCAGTTTTGTTAATTTGAGCAAATTTCTTTTAAGCTTCCTGTGCTTTAGTTTCTTGACTATAAATAAGGGGGAAAAGGCCTTTTTATGGGGATATAGTGAGTACACAAATTCATACATGCTAAGTAATTAGAACACCAACTAATGGTCTAAACCCTTGGTTGTTACCTTTTGTTATTATCATAAAGAGGGAAAAAAACAATGACAGCTATAGTTTTATATTCTATTAGGTAAAGGGACACAATAGGTCTTCATCCAATACTGATATTATGAAATGAGCTGTCCAAAATCTATCCCTTCAATTTTCCTTAGTAACCTTTGGCAATTGAATAACAATATCACTCAGCCTTTCTTGACAATAGGAATGAACAATGAAGCGTCTATGGAAGTTGTTAGGACAATTTCTGCAAAAATTCTTCTGTCCCACACATCTTTCCCTCTTCTGTTTCCTGGAATGTGGCTGTGATGATCAAGTCTCCATCAGTGTTCTTGGATCATGAGGCAATCTCAAAGTTTTTGAACAGACTGAAGGACTGTGGACTGTGGAACTGCTGTAGTAGAGTTTGTCTTTCATCTCTATAAATCCTATATATGACAGAGAAATATGCCTGGATTTCTGTAGCTTGCATCAGAATTTACTTCCTAACCAACACATTGAATAATCAATGCATCAGGTTTTCAGATCCTTCTTTATGGGCTTTCCACTTTCTGCCGTTGCTTATTGGATTCCATGCATTGTTTTCCTATTCTTTCTGAACTTTTCATCTATCAGTTTTGTGTTCTTTCCATTTTGTCTCAAATTCCAAAAGGAATTCATAGTAGAGAGAATTAAGCCTGTCTTATTCATAGTAAGTAGTGATACATTTCTTAGCTCAGGGCCTGGCTACTAAATTAAGAATTTTCACAAAAATTCCTTATGACTGTTGTATATTTCCAAAGACTACACATCTAATCATCATGACCACCTAAAACTGTGGTAGTATTAATGTCTCTTTCCAATTTTTTTTTATTACCTTTTGCTTCTTGATTAGTACATTCTCTTGTTTTTAGGTTAAAAGTTGGACTTTCATAAGTTTATTAATTTATATCAAGTATAAGAGAGATTGCTATGAGCACAGAAGAAGGAGGGCTTGTGATAATTTTTTTTCCTGTTTTGTTTTGTTAAGAGGCCTTAAAGAATCAATGATCCTTCAAATTCCAAGTCAGAGTCATTTCATTAAGATATTTGCCATCTTCCATCTTCCTTTTATGCCCATAGAGACTGTCTTCATGGGCAGGAATTGTGACTTCTCTTGGAATCCATAGTACTTCAGGGAGAGCTTACTATACAGTAGATATTTAATGAACTTATTGGGGGGTTGATTGCAAAGGTTATCAACCTGGGCAGTGTAACTAAAAGATATTTTCCCTGAAACAGGGCTTCTCAGGGAACTCTCAGTAGCTGAGTTTTTGAGCTTCTCTTCCTGAGCAGACTCTTCTGTGACTTAGGATCTGAACACTGTCTTCTTTGCAATCAGTTTAGAAAAGAAGACTTGAAGGCTAGAGTTCATGCTCTTATCTCTCAATTGTGCTGTACTAAATAAATCCTACTATTCAAGTAGAGTTTCAACTTTAAAAAAATCTATTTGGGAGCGATGATATTTCCTGTACATTCAGAGGTGTTGTTTTCTCAATAGACTTAACAGTCATTTCTCTGCCCTTCACTTAGGTCTGTCAAGAGATGGTCCCTGAGTTGAGGATAATGATACTATCCACATGCCCACCCAAGGTGTGATTACTGATACTGTACAGGTTAACTGTTGTTCCCAGAAATCTCAAAATGATTGTAGGATTTAGAAATCCTAGTAATTCTGAGATTAGTCTCTTAGAGATGGACTTTGCATGAAAGAAAGTGGGTGTGTTATTTATAGGTAGAAGAATTCAGTTTCAGTTTGGGTTCAAGGGTTGCATTATGTTGACATCAGGTTTTCATCTCTCTCTCTTTCTCTCTCTCTCATGTGTGGGTATACAGTCCCCTTCATTTTGACTGTATAATAATCTTTTGAATAGTACTCTCTTTCTTTGTCAGAAAAGCTGTAAATTTGTCGTGGTACTTAATCCAATTCCATTATATGATACACACACACACAGACACACACACACACACAAATAATACTTTTTGGGTTCTTAAAAAAAGTTTAATGGCCTTGACAGTTGATAGTTTGGCTTGTGTTGAAGAATTCTATCAAATAAAAAGAAGAAATATAGTAATCATTATAGCCACCTATGGATATTTCTGCCAGAAATCTTCATTTCACAGTAGTTCTTTGTCATATAAACTCTTTCAGTCATTTTTGATCATTTGTATAAAAGAAGGTATAAATAATTTAATATCTAAAGAGTTTTGCTTAAATGTTCTTTCTGTAGAGCAATGACTAGTCAACCATATTACTCATAGCATCAGTGTTATCACAATAAAAATCATGTCCTATGCATTCTTTATTTTTAAATAAAATTACTATGAAAGGAACTTACAGGTCATTAACATTATGTGAGATAGATAAATCAAGGTCACTTCCCATCTCCTCCTCTTTTATTCCTTTTTCCAATTGTCATGTTTCAGTCAGAAAAAAGAGAGAGAGAGAAAGAGAGAGAGAGAGAGAGAGAGAAAAGGAAAGGGAAAGGAAATAAAGAACCAGTAATCAGTGTGGCTGTTTGGGAAAGAGCTTGATTTGCTTGGGAACCATTATAACATGCCTCAATACTACCATAAATCACATTTATCCCTTTAATGGAAGAAACAAAAACTTTTTAATTAGGGAAATACTCATATATCTAACATATGTATATATATATATCTTTGTATTCAAAACCTATTTTCTAATGAGCTTTTTTTAAAAGAGAGAGTCAATTTCATCTTCTTTTTGTTTTTCCTTTATTTATTTGAATATGATGGTAATAGGGATCAAACCCCAGGACTTCACACATGCCAGGCAAGCACTCCACACTGAGCCATTTGTTCAGTCCCCCAATGAGGTACTTTTTTTCTGGCTACCTTATTAAAATTTTCAACTCTTTTGCCTTAGCATCACATTCCTTTTCCTACTCTACTTATTTATAATTATCAAACAATCTATGTCACGTTGAAAAATTGAGATTTTTTTTATGTGTTAATTTTGCATATATTCCACACTCTCAGAACTTTATGGTCCATAATTGATGCCCAATGAATGCTTATTGATCCAATGAACAAATGAATGAATGAATGAATGAATGAATATGAGAGGCAGTGAAAGAAGGTTAACATTTTTTTAAAATGTCTTATAGGGATCTTAGGGTTCTTGAAGTTTTTCTTAAATGGTTCAGTTACAATCCTAATGACTTTTTTTTCTTCTTTTTAAACTTCACTTGTTGAGTAGTCTAACTATGTAGTACATTTTTGATTCCTGATGTCAGGATTTAGATTTTGACCTTCAGGACTTTCAATTAGTGAAAGTGGAGGGATGTTTTTGAACTTTTGTAAGAAAGACTCTGCTATGGATTACATTTTTGCTTTTTTCTTTCATAACTATTTCAGCTTGTTAAAATATTTTGTGTCTTAATTATTTTGTACTTTCATTTTTATTATGCAAAATTATTCAGAATAAAACATGCATATTCTAAAAAAAAAAAGGTAACATGCGGACAGTGTTGCAAAACTCCAGGTGGGAGCTGTGACTGTCATGTAAAAATGACATATGTAAAAGTTATAAAATATACAACTGAAGTGTTTGAAGGAGAAAGGTGTCATTTGAGGGAGATTTATTCTCAAAGTCATAAGAAAAAACGGGAAGCAGTCCCACCTGTTCCTTCTAGAGGTTCTCATTGCATTGCCATGTTTAATGGCAATTTATGTGCTGTATTACAAACAATTTAAATTTAAAAAAATGACAAACTCTTGCCTTCTGGAAAATAGACCAGTTAGAAAAATGATGCATAGTTGCAGAATTAAATATGTTCATTGACTTGTTAGAACCATTTATGTTAAAAAGCAGTGATACAGGAAGGCACATTAAAAAAAGCTACACTTCCTTTATTTGCATGATATACTTATATCTTTAAAATATATATTCATTTAGATTTCATGACTCAGGAAGAAGCCTGAGTGACTTGGCCTGCCAAGGCTGCCAGGAAGCAACAAAGTGACCCAGTGTACCTACCTTCAGTCCTGGAACATAGCTAGGCAGCCCACCTTGTTGAACTTCACCCATAGAGGCCCAGGGAAGCACATAAGTGGCCCTGACCTTCAATACAAAACTCTGGAAATAGCTGAGCAGTCTTTCTTGAGTGGCTTATTCCAGTAAGACCCCCTCAGAAGTACCTGGGTGGACCTATTCACCTTCTGTGATTTTGAGAAGCATTGAGTATCCTGTTCTCAGAAGCTTAGCTCACTGAGACCCTGAGAAGCAGGTGCTTTACCCCACCCACTCTTGTCCCTGAGAAGAAGCTAGGCAGAACTGTCTGAGCAGATTGGTCCCAGAGGTTCCAAAGTCAACCGTGGAGCCTAAAGACACTGACAGATACTCTGTCTGAGCCCACCGTGTAGCCCATAGACACCTCACTCCAATACTATATATGTTGCACCACATGTAACTGGGCCCAGTCAAGGAGCCCAGATCCTATAGAACCTGTACAAACTGATGGCTGCCCTACACCTGCAGCCAATGCACCATGCTTGGCACTAACTGCAAACTTGTCCTGCTTAAGGGAACATCATCACAGCTGATGGTGCGTTCCTACAACTGCTGCAGCCTGCCCACTGAGACACCTGAAGATATAACCAATATTGATTACAACTGAAGAAGCTATGTGAACACTACACTAATGTACCCACCTGGAACCAAAGCCAATGCAACATATCCAATCAGCACCTTGAGATACTGCACAAGCAGAAAGCTTTTTACTACAAAAACCACTTTATAAAGTTGGTAGAGGCAACTGACTTACCAGATCCACAAATACCAATGCAGGAACACAAGAAGCATGTAAAAACTGGTTAATGTGATACCTACAAAGGAACACAATAACCCTCTGATAACAGACTCCAAAGCAAAGGAAACTGATGAATCACCCAAGAAAGAGTTCAAAAGAATTATTATTTTTTTAAAAGAAAATAAGGTACAAGCAACTACAAACAATTCAATGAAAGTAGGATGACAATTCACTGTTATAAATGAGAAATTCACCAGAGACAGAGATCATAGAAAAGAAGCAATCAGAAATATAAAAGCTAAAGAGCTTAATAAATGAAATATAAGTACAATTGAGAGCCTCAGTAGCAGAATTAATCACACAAAAGACAGAATTTCTGAGCTTGAAGACAGGTCTTTTGAAGTAACCCAGTCACACTAAAAGAAAAAGAAAAAATCAAAGAAGCAAGAAAGCCCTTCATGACTTGTAGGGACAGCATTAAGTGAGCAAATATTCTCATTGTCAGTGTTCTAAAAGGACCAGAGAAGGAAAACGACAGAGGGAAACTTAATCAATGAAATAATTGCTGAAAACTTTCCAGATTTTGGAGAAAATATGGATATCTAGGTTCAGGAAGCTCAAAGAACCCCTAATGGATTTGACTAACAAAAATTCTTTCTAAGTCACATTATAGCCAATTTTTCAAAGGTACAAAGAAAGAATTCTAAAAACAACAAGAGAAAAGTAATAAGCCATTTATGAGAGAATTCCTGCTAGACTAACAGCAAACTTCTTAGAGACCTTATAGGTCAGGAGAGAATGAAATCATATATTCAAAGTCTTAAAAGAAAAAAATATAAAAAGGAATATTATACATATTAAAGCAACCTTTCAGAAGTGAAGAAGAAATAGTTTCAAAGATGAGTAAAATTGAGGAAATTCATCGGCACCAGACCAGAAATGCTTAAAGAACCCCTATGCTAGAAGTGAAAGGATCATAAATAGATCATGAAGACACATGAAAATACAAAATTCAACAGAACAGAGATACACAAAAGAGAAATATAACAAAACCCTGTACATATGGAAAACTACAAAGAGAAACAACAGAAAAGAATGAAAGGAAAAAAGAATATTGAATAGAACCAGGAAAAAAATGACAGAGTGTCTTTACTTATTACTAACAGCTTTGAACATAAATAGACTAAATGTCCAATTAGAACATATTTTAGTTGCAGAAAAACATAAACAAAAAGCTAGACCAAGTGGTATACTGCCTATAAGAAACTCACTTCATGTGAGACTCGGAAGCTGAAGGTAAAGGAATGGAAAAAGATATGCCATACAAACAAAAACCATAAATAAACCTTCAATGAAAAATCGTGAAAGAGATAAAGGTCATTATATAATGACAAAAGTATCAATTCCTAAGATGAAATAAAATGGAAAATATATATGCATTCAACACTGGAGCATCCAATTATATAAAGCCAATACTGTTAGACCTAAAAGGAGAGATAGACTCTAAAACAATGATAGGGACTTCAACACTCCACTTTTATGAATGGACAGACCCTCAGACCAAAAAGTTAACAACAAAAAGTATTAAAGTTAAACTATTCTGTGGACCAAAATGGACCCAACAGACATTTATAGAACATTTCATCCCAAAGCTGCAGAATACACATTCTTTTTATTAGCACATGGAATATTCTCTAGGATAGACCATATGTTAGACCACAAAACATGTTTTAACAAATTTAAAAAAACTTAAAATCATAACACGTATCTTTTCTGACCATACAATGGAGTAAAACTAAAAATCATCAAGAGAAACTTTAAAAATTGGACAAATACATGAAAAGAAAATAAACTTTTCTTGGGTAACCAATGGGTCAAGAAAAAAAAAGGAAATTAAAACTTTTCTTGAAACAAATGAAAATGTAACATACCTAAACATATGGGTCACAGCAAAAGCAGTACTAAGAGGAAAGTTTAGAGCCCTGTGCCTATGTGCCATCATCCAAAAAAGAAAAGAAAAATATTTCAAATCTTTCAAATTAATAAAAACAAGCCTAACTCTGCAACCAACTCAAGGAAAGAGAAATGCAAGAACCAAACCTCAAAGTAGTAGAAGGAAAGAAATGACAAAGATCAGAGCAGAAATAAACAAAATAGAGACTAAAATTAAGGACAAAAATCAATGGAAGTTATTTTCTGAAAACACAAAGTTGACAAACTTTTATCTAGAAAGAGGGAAAGAGAGAGGGAGAGAGACAACCCAAATAAATAAAATTGGACATGAAAAAAGAGTACAAATGATACCACAGAAATACAAAGAATCATTAGGGATTATTATGAACCACTATATGTCAACAGATTGGAAAACCTAAAAGACATGGATATATTTCTGGATACATTTAACCCACCAAATGTGAACCATGAAGACTTAGAAAACCTGAAGAGATGAATAACAAATAATGAAATTGAATTAGTAATAAAAAGTCTCCCAACAAAGAAAAGCACAAGACTATATGGCTTTTTACTAAATTTTACCAAACTTCTAAAGAATCATTTAGTCTCAAACTAGTCCAAAATATTGAAAGAGAGAGAACCCTTCCTCATATGTGCTACCAGGCTAGCATTACCCTCATACCAGAACCAGACAGGGGCAAAAAACAAAAGCAAACATAAGAAAAAGAAAAAGGAGGAGGAGGAAGAGGGTCATCTCTGATAAACATAGATGCAAAACCCCTCAGCAAAATACTAGCAAATCACATCAGTGCCGTATATAAAAGATTACACACCGTGGCAATGTGGGAATTATTTTAGGGATGCAAGAGTGATTCAATATATATAAACTGATAAATGTAATACATCCCTGCAACAGAATAAGGGACAAAAACTAAATGACTATCTCAATAGAGGCAGAAAAAGCATTAGAAAAAATTCAAGATCCTTCATGATAAAAACCTTAAAGGTAATGCATAGGCGGAATGTATTTCAATTTAATAAGAGGCATATATGGAACACCCACGGCCTACTTCGTATGTAAAGAGGAGAAGCTGAAATTGTTTTCTCGGAGGCCAGGAACAAGACAAGGATATCTGACTTTACTGCTCTTATTATGTAGCACTGAAAGTCTTAGTCACTGTAACAAGACAAGAGAAAAAAAGGACATCCAAATTGGGGAGAGTCAAATCATCCTTGTTTGCAAGTTACATGATTTTATATATATAAAAACCTAAAACTTTTATCAAAACATTTTTAAAATGATAAGTGAATTCAGTGAGGTTATAGTATACAAAGTCAACATACAAAAAAATGGCAGCTGTGTAAACACACCAATAATGGAATATCTGAGAAAGAAATCAAGAAATTAATCTCACAGCAGCTATAAAAATATAAAATGCCTAAGAAAGAGTTTAGCCAAGGAAATGAATGATCTCTTCAATAAAAATTATAAGATACTAATGAAATAAATTGAAGAGGATATTTAAAAATGGAAAGACATCCTATATTCATGGAGTAGAAGAATTAATATTGTTACTATCTAGAAACCTCTCTATGGAATCAATGATATTTCTATCAAGATACCAATGGCATTCATCATATAAATAGAAACAACACTTCTAAAATTTGTAAAGAATAGACCCTGAATTACTAAAGCAAAATTGAAGATGAAGAACAAAGCTGGTGGCATTATAGTACCTGACTTCAAAATATTACAAAGCTAGGGTCTGGAGTGGTGGCTCAGCGGTTACTGCACTTACCTGGCATACACGAGTATGCAAGTTCAAACCCCAGCACCACATACCACATATACAACAAAGTCTCAGAGCAACAAAAGCCATGTGAAAAACTAAATAAAATTGATTCTCTTTCTCTTTCTCTCTCTCTCTCTATTTCTCTCTCACTGTCCCTCTCTCTTTAAAAAAGTTACAAAGTTATAGTAACCAAAGCAACACAGTAATAGCATAAAAACAGAAACCAATGGAATAGAATAGTATACCCAGAAATAAATCCACATATTTATAGTGAACTGAATTATCGCAAAGATGCTAAGAACATGCATTGAAGAAAGTACTGACTGTTCAATTAAGTGTACTAGGAAAGAATTAGACCACCCCCATCTTCCACCATATGTAAGAATCATCTCAAAATGTTTCAAAATTTTAAATATAAGATCCCAAACTATGAAGCTACTAAAAAAGAAGGGAAATGCTTTTGGAAATTTACCTGAGTTAATACTTTATGGATATGACCCCCAAAGCACAGGCAACAAAACCAGGTATTTACAAATGGCGTTGCATCAAACTTTTGCTTCCCTACGACAAAGGAAATAACAGAGAGACTAACTATAGAATGGTAAAAATTATATGCAAGCTGTTCATTTGATAAGGGATTCATTTCCATAATACACAATGAACTCAACTTTATGTAAAAAATACAATTAAAATAGGTGACTAGGTGCTGGAGCAGTGGCTCAACAGTTATGGCACTTACTCGGCATGCACAAAGACACAGGTTCAAACCCCAGCACCACGTACACAGTGAAGTTTCAGAGCAACAAAATCCACATGAAAAACTAAATAAAATTGATTCTCTCTCTCTCTCTCTCTCACTGTCTCTCTCCCTTTTTAAAAAAAGTAGGTGATTGCTGTGAATAAACCTTTCTCAAAAGAGGATCTGCAAATGGCCATAACATATTAAAAATGCTCAGTATCACTAATCAGGGATGTGTGTATCATGAAATGTCAATTCACCTTAGTTAGAGTGATTATTATAAAAAAGATAAAAAGTAACAGATGCACAGAAAGGGGTTCATTCATACACTGTTGGTGGGAATATGAATTAGTATAGCCATTATGAAAAACAGTATGGAGACTCCTAAAAAAAATAGAATAACCATATGATTCAGCAATCCTAGTACTGGGAATAGATTCAAAGGAATTGAAATCTGTATGTCTAAGAGATATCTATATTCACAGAGTGCAGCACTATTCACAATGACAAGATATGGAATCAATCTAGATGCCCTTTCATGGATGAATGGATAAAGAAAATGTACAAAATGCTATAGGAACACAATGGAATACTATTCATCCATTAAAAAGAATGAAATTTTGTCATTTTCAGCAACATGGATGGAAATGGAGGACATGATACTAAGTGAAATAAGTCAGGCACAGAAAGACAAATACTTCATATTCTCACTTATATGTGGAAGCAAAAAAAAAGTTGATCTTAAAGAAGTAGAAAATAGCACAATTGTTACCAGAGCCTGGAAAGGGTATCGGGAGGGAGGGATAGAAAAAGGATGATGAATGAATATGAGAGTGTGGTCAGGAGGAATAACTTGCAATATTCTATAGCACAATAGCATAACTCTGATTGACAGCAATTACTTGATTATTTCAAAATAGCAGAGAAGATTTTGGAATGTTCTTAACACAAATGATATTTGTCAGAGGTGATAAACATGCCAGTTACCCTGATCTGATCAATATACATTATATACATGTATTGACATATACTACCATACCCCATAAATATGTACAAATGATGTCAATTAAAATATTTTAAAGAATATTATTTTGAGATAAAATTAATGGAGTGAATTACACAAGTCCTAAATATAAGTTGATTAGTTGTGACAAATGCCTGGAGCTGGGCATATAACATACACCAATTACTTAAGTGCTACCTAAATTCCTACTGTGTATACTTTCTCCTAACCAAGAAAAGAGGAGTGGTCTAGTTTTCTGGAGACCAGTGTGAGAACACACCAAGTTTTAAAACACTATATGTTAAAAGTATACTTGGAACCTGTGAAATAATGATAAGAGATGATAAGAAAATTCTGAACTAAATCTATTATGGGGAGATTAAATCCTACTGGCAAATTAAGTTCACTGTGCTGTCCTTCCTCCTCCTCCTCCTCCTCCTCTTCTTCTTCTTCTTAAAGAGAGAAGGACAGCGAAAGAGAGAGAGAGAGAGAATCAATTTTTATTGAGTTTTTCACATGGCTTTGGTTGTTCTGACACTTAGTTGTGTTCGTGGGTGCTGGGGTTTGAACCTTGTACTTGCACACGCCGGGCAAGCACCATTAACCGTGGAGTCACCGCTCCAGCCCTGTTTTTCTTCTTAAAGTTTTAAAATTAACCAAATTTGATACATATTGTGACAAACCACTTTCACTTTTCACATTTGTGCTTGATAGATTTCTATATTTCCTTTTTTTTTAACTTGCTGAATTCATCAAATTTCTGCTTTTAAAGAGTTATTTAATATCCCAAACATCACACACTTTCTGGCATCATTGTCCCTTGCTGAAAGAAGTATAAGGAGCTCCCTTCTGGAGGAACTGAGCACCAGTTCTGAATTCCCCATCCAGAAGATCTAAAAAAATCTACTGTACTCATCCATGGCTCTGCACCACTGTGGTGGAGAGGGGACCATGGAGGTGACAGCAATGTTCCTCAAATGCATACACTTTCCCAAGCCCATGCTCATCAAAATGTTATTTTTCCTAAGAAACATATTTGTGTTTGAGAAAAAGCCATTACAGGGCAAAATGTGGAGGGAAGGTTGCAAACAGGTACCATGGAAAATATTATTATTGATTTTTATAAATGTATTTGGCAGTGAATGTGCACTGAGTTATCCAATGTAAGCAGCCAGGATTTTCCCCCATTGGTAGTATAGCAGAGTCTCAGTAAACATTTGCTTTTGGAAAACATAAAAAAAGTCAGTTTTGGCCCAACTGCATCAGTCCTTACTCTGCCATCTGTAAGAAATTTAGACTTTGCCTTTTTGAATGACCCTTTAAAAATACACAAGACCTAATTCTATCCTTTACGCCCATAAAACTCCCATTGGGCTTCAGTGGGAACATTTTTCAAGCTAAGTTCTGAGGAATAAGGATGCTTTACAATGCCCTCTTGTGAGAGATCCTTGAGCACAGCTTGCCTAACTCCTCTTTCCTCCTGAGAGAGTTCTATGATCTTATTGGTGTTGGAGCTTCTAAATAGAGTGCGCAGTAATACAGTCGTGCTGCTTGGAGAATGTGCGTATATGTATAGATGTATTTTTTCTAAATTACCCTGAGATTCTAATGCAGTACATCTAAAGGTCTAAAGTCATTGACTCTTGGAGCGGGAGCTGCCCTCCTCCGTCCACCACGCACTGCTCAGTAGGTGTGGCAGTCTTAGTCTCCTACTCTAGGCTTTCCAAGTGCTTTATGTTAAGACCATATAACGTTTTTGAATACTTAGTATGTGTCAGGCATGTACTAAGAGCTTCACATACCTCGTTTTGCTTAATTCTGTGAGCTAAGACTTGCTATTCCTGATCCACTGTGAAGAAGCTGAGACTTAGGGTTGCTAAAAACATACTGAGAGTCACACAGCAGGGCTGGTGTTCGACCGTTGCTCTCTAGAGAGTCATCGCTTTTACCTGTTGCACACTTTCCATTACAGTATATTTCTTCTCGTCATCTACCTTAAAGCAAAGGTGCTTGTTTGAGGAGGGTCTTGTCTGTATATGTGTCTGTCTTTCTAATGAGACCGGCCAGGTTGAAATCAGGTTCTCAGTCTGTTCCTTGTGTGTGGCCAGAATCCATAGGAGCTTGATAAATGTATTTGAAATTTTAAAATTACCGTTTTTGTGAGTATGAAGTTATACTTCATTGTTATGGAAAATAGAACAATAAAGAAGAAAATATAAGTTATTCCTAATCTTATTATCCAGAACTAACACAATAGATGTTTGAGAAATGGTTGAATTCCAAACTTTTTAAAAACAACTCTACTCTCGTATTGCATCTATTTATTTAACAATAAGCTCACCATGATTCCTGATCGCTTGAAGTTAATTAAGCATGATTACTGTGGCTAATTAAAGCCTTTAGCCTTCACAAGTCTGGGAAGTGATAGAGAGGGAAAAGAGCAAATGTTTCTATCATCCAATTGTTTTACCACCACAATGTAAACTTCCAGCAGTAGCATTTTATTTGAGACTATTACATCTTTGAGGCAGTTCATTTTGAACTATTAATGAGCTACTTATTTAGAAATTATCTCTTTTATCATTAGAGTTATATTTCAGGAAATTAACAGAAATATCTTTTTTATCTCTCTGCCAACCAGGTAGGACTTTATTTAAAAAGCAGTTTATTGGTGAAAGTCTAGCCCCTAGTGGACAGGACTCTCTGGTACATGCCCACACAGGAAGCTACTTAGGTACTTGGAGGGGAGCCTTTGTAATCTCCAAGAGCTTTAGTATGAATCAGTTTTCAAAATTGTTGATGTAATAATTTTTCTGCTTTTTTCATAAAAATATGACATAGTTGTATGTCTGGCTCATGAGAGCTTCATACTATTTTAATGAATATTAAGACTTTTCTACTTCATTATTAAATTTTTTTCATGCAGTGATTTTTTTTAGCTTTTTTGAAGAGTAAAAAGAGCAAAGTTACTTTTTTGTTCTTTTTCTCTTCATTTTCTTCTTTTCCTTATTCTGTTAGTGTCCAACTTTTTGGCAACCTTAACATTTTTCTTTCAGGATGAAATTTAGGTCAGACTTATAACTCTAATCCCAACACACACATATATATGCTTCACAAAATTGACTATTTTTCAATTAGCAAGAACTTCTCTAGTTATTTCTTTGGTCTTATATACTTGTGAGATATAGAAACAATAAAGTACAAAAATAAATATCCAAATAAGACAAATGACCATACAATCACACGAAGTTATGATTTTGCTTACAAAATCCTTCTTATTCTAAGTATTACTATTAAAATATTTTACAATTCAGAGAAACATATCTTTTCTAATTTATCCTGATGATTCTAGATGCTTGCTTAGTTTTAGAAACTTAGGCTAAATTTGCATTTCAAATACATGGAGTCACTTCTGCTATAACATGTCATTTGAGTTCTAGGGCTTATGGATTAAGGGCACAATACTGGAAAGCTTTGTTAGTGACACAAAGAAAAAGATTGAAATCTAGTGAAATTGGTAGCACTACTTTATGTACATTATATGGTTAGGAAATATTTAATTGCTGTAATAAACATGGCCTTTATCTTGAAACAAACCTAAAGTTTGTTGTGGAAAAGGGCCTGAAAGGGATTGTAGCTTATGAGTCTCTATGAAATAGTGGAAGGTGGATTATAAGAAATCAGATGGAAAATTTTAATACCAGGTGTGGATGGGTGTTTTGCGTGTGGCTGGTAACTCAGGCTGGTGAACTGAGGTAGTTGGCAGATGTTTGAGGAGTGTGTGTGTGTGTGTGTGTGTGTTGTATATTCCTGTGTGGCTCAAATCAACTGGGTGCAGCTTTCTCATTTATCTAGTACAGCTTATGGACAAAATGGTGTATAAGCAAATATGAAATTTGCATTGTCCTCAATTTATTCCCCACTGTATCAATTACAAAGGAACATATTCATGTTTTGAAAACAAGATTTATCACTACTCTTTTTCAAAGGCCTAAAATAGAAGAAAATCGGAAATATTTAATGTTGAAGAAATGGTATGAACAACCTCTAGTCTTTGTTAGCTCCTGTACAGCACATGTTTTGGCTGCTACTGTTGTCAGCACAATTAAATTCATTTGTTCCATGTCCCTCTAAATTACATTGTGTTTGGTACAAAGCAGAACATGTATGGTTCTTGCTTCCTCTTGAGTTCAGACTTCCTAGAACTTCAGTGGAGATACACTGGAAAATGGACTGCGGAGATCCATCGAGTCACAGGTGTTAAGTGTATTTAAATGGAGCCCGTAAGTCAGGTAACACAGGGTGGTTTAGGTTTTCTCTCTGATCAGTTAGGACTAGCCTTACCAATGTTAAATTTTCAGAAGGCTAAAAACAAAGTGTTTTTTTCCATTTATTTTCAAGTTAGAAAAATATAAACATCTGTAATTCAGTGCAAGTGGCAGAGATGAAAGTATCATAAAAGAACACTTGATTTTCTCCTTTACACTTATACCTTCCCAAGTCTTCTGAATTCATTAAATCAGCAGCCCTTTAGTTTCTCAAGTCAAAACCGCGAGTCATTCTTGAGCCTGCCTCTCTTTCCCGGTACATACGGAATCCTTCCTCTCTCAGAATCTGCCCATTTCCACTGTGCTATCATCTCTCAACTGACTGCAGGGACCTCCTGGCTCTTTTGCCTTCTTCTGCTGTTTTCCTCTCTGATGCTCTTCTCTCAGTCTACCCACTAGGGCGACTATCTAGAATTTTATATGAGATCATATCCTTCCTTACTCTGCCCTTTTACTGAACCCCCTCTCATAGAGGATAAAATCTAAACTTGACCAAAGTATATAAGGTCAACATAAATTGTTAATTCATTACCTGGCTCCTGACTGTGTCTTTGACCTCTTCTCCAGGGCTTTGGTTCCAATCACTCCAGCCATACTACTTTCTTTCTATTCCTTGAACACCTGCTCTTCCACTGCTGGAAACTGTTCAACTGATATTTGCAGAACACTCTTCTTCAGATCTCAGTATCAATCTCCCTCCTAGAATATACTCCCTCCATCATCACCTCTCCTTATAGACACACCTATTAAGTCACTCCTTTTATTTTATGCACAGCCCTGTTATTATCTGATATTATTTTGATCATTTTGTTTATTTTCTCTTTTTTTCTAGAACAAAGTCTTCATGGGAGCTGCTCTCTCTTGTTCAATACCATATTCCTGGCACCTCCTTTAGTGCATGATGTTTAGATGTTCAATATATATTTGTGAAATGAATGAAGGTTTAGAAAATTAGAGAGGAAATATGTATTATTTTTTCTTGGAAAAACAAAGTTTTTGCTTTTTAATACAAATGCTTTCAAATTTTAAAAATTAGTTTTGAGCCTATGTGGTCATTTCAACCCATTTAACAAGAATAAATAGTGGTAAACATTGAGAGAGGACGGTTGCACCCCAGGCACTGTGTTATATCCTTTTCATATACTGACATTAAATTCTTACACTACCATTTTGAGGTACAGTACCATTTTATACCACATTTAAAAACATGAGAAAATTGAGCTCTGAGTGGCAAGGTGGTAGAGCTGGAATTCGAATTAGGCAGCCTAGTTAGTGACTGTGTTACCTCCGAGGAAGGCCATCTAAACGCATGATCGTGCTGTTTAGTACCTAGTTCTAGCTGAATTTCAAGTATTTTGGATTTAAAAAACATAAATTAACAATCAGTTAAATAAAAAGACTATTGCACATAAATTATGACATTTCTACCTAATATCAGTGTGAAGAGTCCGCTGTCATGGTTTGGACATGAGGTATTCCCTGAAAGTTTCTGCGTGAGACAATGCAGGAATGTTCAGAGGTGACAGATTAGATTAGGAGAGCTATGACCTAATCAGTCAATGAATCAATCTGTTAGATTGACAATTTGAAGGAACTACTGCACTGGGTGGTGACTATAGTCAGATAGGGTGTGACTGGAGGAAGTAGGTTGCTGGGGGCATGCCTTTGGGTTTTTCTTTTGTTCCTGGTGAACAGAGCACAATCTCCCCCCCCCCTCCTTTCTTGACTGTCAGGAACTGAGCAACTTTCCTCTATCATGCCCTTCCACCATAATCTTCTGCCTCATTTTGGTCCCAGAGCTATGGAGTGGGCTGATCATGGACCTCTGAAACCACAGACAAAATAAAATTTTCCTCCTCTCACTTGTTCTTGCTGGGTATATTGGTCACAACAACAAAAAACTGACTAAAATATCCCCCCAAGTATGCATTTACTAGACTCTTGAAAGGAACTTCTAAGTAAGCATTATATTTATTGATCAATAATATGGATTTTTGGTACATTCAAGCAATGAATCAAGCACTGACTATCTTTTCTTATTAGCTTGTTTAGGAAAGTCTAGAAAATGGTTTGAAATTTACTTTAGAGCCCATGATGCCAGATTCAGCATAGCTTAAGGATGCAGAAAACAAGAGAAAAAGAAACACTGACTTTACAAAAGTACAATGAGAGGAAAGGATTATATAGAAACGCATCTGCAAGTAATAGGGGAATTGCAAACCTTGGAGAGAAGTGGTCACACTAAGGATGGAGCTTGCCCCCATTGGCATACTTGTTGGGATCCACTGAGTGTACTGGGTCTCTGGAGTTGGAGAACAGTGCCAGGGATCAGGAGACAGAGTGCCTGTTTTTCTCTTGTAACTTGCCATAAGCCAGCCACACATCAGTCTGTATGTAAATGGTAATGTTATTTTATATTTAATAGTGTGCCTACATGGAAACAGAACATAGGGGTAGATGTCCTCTTAGAGAATTTTTTCATGGATATGATGATAATATTTCATGGTTCAGAAAATAAATAATGTAATATCTATATGGAGCTGATAGGGATAGAATTGCCAAAAGATGTAAGCTAATGCTTTAAACTGGGAATACTTTGAGATGGAGAATTAGACCTTACTGTCACATATAATTTGTGTGTAAAATGAATAAGGGAAATATGTTAACAACCTCTGGATCTGCAGAATCCTGAAACTGTAGAAAGTAAAGCTGTCATACATTCTTTTAATTTTAAAATTTGAAATTGCAAAGAGCTAATAACATGTTTGTTTTTTTTAAACAGGTATTTGTTTCCTCTTTAGTTTGACTATTTGTCCTAAGGAATGAAATTCAGCCAAAGAAAATTAAATATTGGACAGTTCATCATTACTCTATACTAGATTTATATTATCAAATGAATAAGAGGTATTTCACTAAGTGGAATATACTGCTATGCATATAATGAAACATATTTTAAAAAATTGTTCCTTATAAAATCATGGCCTGCCACCTCTCAGATGGGGGGCTAATATCCAGAACACACGAAGAATTCAACAATCTTAATACCAAAAACACAAGCACTTGAATCAATAAATGGGCTATGAAACTAAATAGAAACTTCTCGACAGAGGAAGTTTAAAAAGTCAGTAGGTATATGATAAAGTGTTCTATATCACTAGCAATCAGAGAAATGCAAATCAAAACTGCATTGAGATTCCACCTCACTCCAGGCAGAAAGGCAAAAATGAAGAAAATGAAAAATAATAGATGCTGGAGGGGTTGTGAGGAGCAATGAACACTAATACACTGTTGGTGGGACTGCAAACTGATACAGTCACCTGCAAAGCAGTGTGGAGACTCCTTAGAAAATTAGGGATTGAATCATTGTTAAACCCGGCCATCCCACTCCTGGGTGTTTTCCCAGAAGAGTCAGCGTATTACAGAGATACAGCTACATCAATGTTTATAGCAGCTCAATTTACAATAGTTAAATTATGGAAACAACTGGAAGAATGGATCCAAAAATTGTGATATATCTATCTCTCTATATATATTTCCATATATATGTGTATATATATGTATATATATACATATACATACACAGTGGATTTCTACTCAGCTATTAGAAAGAATAATATCATGGTTTTTGCAGGTAAATGGATGGAAATGGAAAAAAATCATGCTAAGTGAAACAAGTCAGACACGGAGACTTAAGGGTTGAATGATTTCTCTCGTATGTGAAACTAGAGTAAAACGTAAGATAGGATGAAAGTCAAGTTTATTTAGTAGACCCACCAAATTGGAAGTAACACAAGCTATGGGAACTATAGCTATGAAGCAGGTAATGGTGAGAAAGGGAGGGAGTGGAGGGAGGGAAAATAGGGGTGTTTAATATTATAGAGTACACATGAAAACCACGAGAAGCCCAAATATACCTAGGTGGGCATATAAACCAGCAATTTCAATGATTTAAATATACGTATATGGTCATTTATATCTGTAACAGGGGGAATTACAGAGCAGACATGAGATTGGTAGTGGCAGAAGAGGTGGACATCCTGGACAAGGATTAGGTTTAAGCTACTCTGTCAGTACGTATGCGTGTATGAATGGGAAGCAATGCATCCCTTCAATGTGTAAAACAATGTTGAACCAATTAAAAAAAAAACCCTGTTCCTTGTTGGGTAGAAAAGGCAGGACTTTGTGAGTCCTAAAATGTGGAGTAGTGGGGGCTATCCAGAGAGGTAGCAGACTTATAGAAAAGCAAGATTTGAGGGGAAAACTATAAAAAAGATGGTCAGCAAGAAATTAATTTGGCATGAGATCATGGAAGTTTTCTGAAGAGTAATTCTCAAATTCAGTTTTAAATTATTCCCTGACCTACTCTTTTCTGTAACTTTTTCCCTATTCACTTAAAATTTTAATAAAATATACAATCACATTCTAGTTTGAGGAGCAGAAAGGGATGACCCAAGTGATGTGGAAAGTTGATAGCAGCTACAGAAATTGAGAAGGCAAGATATGAAAATTAACCAAGAAAAACTGAGGTGATGAAGAGCATCCATCTATCCTCGGACTATGTGGAACATTTTAGAATTCTTGATTTCCCTCAGTACTTGGTCTGGAGACCTAATCCTTTAATTATAGAAGCAATGAATTTCCCAAAGGAAAAAAGACTTGGGGATATTTAGGCACCAGACACTTTGAATTGCATATGTAAATATTTATATTATGGAATTTTTAGAATACTGTAAGCAAAATCATCATACAGCCATTAAAAAGTATTAGGAGGCACAGATGTAAGGAAATGTATTTTCTCTGCATCTACTCACCTTACTTCTGGCTACAGGCATTTGGGCATCCACATCCACTCCTTCCCCTCTTTGGCCAATATGGTTGGATTATAGCATCAGCATTTTTTCCAAAGGTGGAAGATATAATTTAGGTCTGAGATAACCTATAATTTTAATTCCTTGACCACAGCAATTAGTTAGAAATGTAGGTACTGACCCAGGTGACACTAGTGGAATGCAAGGATTTTCCTGAGACTTCTAGTAATCCTCCATTTGGACTTTGCCTTACACTTTAGCCTTAGGTTAGCTCTATGTTCAGGATCAATTTAGTAGCATGAGAGTAGCAGCCCCTGAGACCCTGCTATCATCAATTTGCTATGTGTGGATACTAAGCAAGAAGGCATGTGGAACAGCAGCTGCAACCAGGAAGCCTGTTAGCAATGCACAATGACAGTGAGGAGGGAGAGAACAGGGTGGAGAAACCCAGATCTTACAAGATCCTGTTCTTAGGCCACGTGTACTATTTCTTTTAACCCTCAAAGCAACTATTATTATCTCAATTAGCTGATAAGGGATTTAAGGCTTAGAGAGACCAAGTAAATTGCCCAAGGCAGAAGCAAGATTTGAATATTCTAATAGGTCTCTTCCCAAATTCTAATCATATCTACCTCTGGAATTCTAGAAATAAGAAAAGCAGGAATTTGGGCATTCAAAGGTTACAAGAATTTTACCTGAGGGATCTGGGAAAAGAGAATTATGTTCCTTGATTTCAAGCTCCCCATCTCTCCATTTCCTTCACCCAGCTGGTTAATTGTAGAAAACTTGAGTTACATCTATTTAGCAAATTAATTGTTGATTTGGGATCTGCTTAGTGGTAAAATATATTTTAAAATTATAAGATATGAAATTGAGCTGTTGTTCTTTTCCAATTCTTGTTGGTTCTTAATTTGTTTGCTATGTCTTACCTTTATCTCTAACACAGAGATATATAAAATATCTCAGTTACTAAAAGTCCTGAATTATCAGTATGTGACTTAATAAGGTTTTTCTGTGGTGGATGAGCATTCTGAAATCTAGAGAAAGGTTGAGGGTATTAACATTCTGAGGTTATGTTTTCTTGTAATAGAAAATTGAAGTATTGTTTTTCTAAATGGGCAAAGTGAACTTCTGCTTATACTGAGGGCAACATTGACGACGAAGGCTGCAGTCTACTGGTTAAAGCAGTACAAGCTGAAAATAGTTATTTTTTTTTCTGTTTAAAAAGTAGCCAAAGAAAGGTGGTTTCTAGTAATAGATGTGGAATCTAATGCCTATGTTAACTACTGATTTCTAGTTATAGTAAAGATGTCATCGTCAGCATATGGAACTAATGTCAGGAAAGCCTTTTGTCTAAAAGGGCAATTATGTGCTTGAGAGCTCATTCCTTTCCTCCTTCCCTAATTCAGTCCATGGCAGACAAAGATTTAAAGGAGAATTAATGTAAAATATTTCTTCTACTACTCTGCTTTCAGGGTGTTTTAGGCTTTCTTTAATCTAGAAAGTATCCCAATGCTATTATCTACTCTGAGTTGGTATAAGCTGGATTAATACCATGCTAATAATTAAGATAGAAAACAACTGTTAATGTCTGTTCATTCCAGGGAAGAAAGGGTAGTTCCCAAGAGCAGCCTATACTGAGGGGCAAGAGAAAGTCTATGATAGTGTACTCCAGAGGGCAATTGAACAGAAGGAAATTTTTAAAATTTTAAAAACATGTTGCACATTACAGTGACACAGCAATATCGATGTTCATTGCAGCACAATTTACCATTGCTAGGCTATGGAAACAACCCCGGTGTCCCTCACAGGAAGAATGGATCCAAAAACTGTGGTACATTTATACCATGGAATATTACACAGCAATTAGAAACAATGACCTTGCAGCCTTTGAGGGTAAATGGATGGTTATGGAAGAGA
>PVKS010032836.1:0-22218 GCA_004027875.1 Aplodontia rufa | reverse complement strand
GAGACTAGAAAGTACCTTCAGGAGCAGGCCTACCGCCTCCAGCAGGGCATCGTCACCAGCACCACCCAGCAGGTAAGGCCACCTGACTTCATCCCACGTCTCGCTGAGCCTCACAGGAGCAGAGGACTCTGCCCTGTCAGGCATTCCCAGTGAGCCTGTAAGAAGTGGGTTCTGAGAGTGAGCGCAGATGGAAGCAGAGCGGGAGGGAGGAAGCCCAGGCCTACGCTGATGGCCGGTGCTGATCTCGTAAAACGTGTGATCGCCAGTAACGAGTATTTTAGGTTTGTATACAACTATTGGGAACTTGTGATCCAACAGAGTCTAAGAGTGCTCAGATTTGCAGCTCTGAGACGTTCTGTTCTTCTGTTCCTCTTTAATTCCACAAGTGGATGCAGATCCCCTGTCCTTGCAGCTGGTTTAGTTTGTTGAACACCATTGAACACAAGTGCAGAGGAGAAACTGAGGCACCCTTCTATTGTGCTTCATTCCTCCTCTTTCTACCAACGTTAGAGAGGAAACAAAAAAATTATAGTTCATAAAATACAGAATATTTTCTTCCAAAAAATAAACAAAACTAGGGGACCTAAGATCTTTGAGGTAAACATAGAGTATATCAAAGAACAAGAACAGAGCTCATAATTCAGAGGACAGCAGAGGACTTTAAATAGATTGTAATTAGTTAAGTTTGAGGGACTTGAGCAAATACTAAGTCTAACCAGTAAGAATAGTCTACTATAAAAGGAGTGATCAGAAAATTAGAAATGAAGCTGAGCAATTGAAATATAACTAATACAGAATTAATACACTCATTGGACACAAGCTAAGCTGCTCTGCTAGAAGAAAATGTGGAGAAAATCTTTATAACATGTAGTAGAAAGACAGAAAATATGAAAGAAAAGTAAAAATGGTAAGCACCTTCCAATAGTGACTTAGAAATGAGAGATGTTAGAGGCAGAACCTGGCAGAAGACCGTTGCGTATGAGACTTGGAGTGATGGGCACTGAAGTAAAGAAGGGACAAGAAGATCCATACCTCGCTGCAGCCAGAGGCTCCCAGATGTGACCTCTCAGAGCCACTCAGAAGAAAGAACACCCTTAAGAGTTCCACAGAGATGGAGCAGGTTATCTGACTTTTGTTCTCTGCAGTGCTAGGGATTGCATCCTGGGTTCCTTACATGATAGACAAGTACTGTGCCACTGACACCCCCAGCCTCAGGTTTCCTTAAAGGAATACTAGAACCAATTTCTAGCATCCATCCAAATTACTAGAATTGAGCAAAGTACTGTTCTCTATTTCAGAGGGAGATTTATATTGGCCAGGAATTCTATACCTAGCCATTGTATCACTTAAATGTGAGAATACAATAAAAATATTTTTGGTCGTGGGCTCACTAGTTTTGCTCCCACATACCCCACCCAAAAAAGTTACCGGAGGAAGTTATGCAGCATAACTTATGTTTATATACATAAACAAGTATACCATAAAAAAGAAAATGAAATGAAAATAGAATTACACAAATTGAAACAACTGCAAGTTTTAGAAGGCTGCTCCTTTGAGACAGTCTGCTTTGTAAGGTTTAAGAGACTTCTTTGGTTTTTATTTACTTTTCACGTGGCTTTCATTGCTCCAACACTTCATTGTGTACGAGGTGCTGAGGTTCAAACCCATGTCCTTGTGCGTGCCAGGCAAATGCCGTAACCACTGAGCCACCACTGCAGCCTCAAGTTTTAGGCTTTTAATATCAACTTAGACAACGAGGGAAGACTTAATTGTCATTACATCACAGAATGTCATTGTTGAAATCTTGATTCTGTACAGGTAATGAAACTAGGTTAGCCTTGAAGCGGAGAAACTAGAAGAAGGATGCTGCATTTTTAGGTTTTGTTTCAGGCATCAACTACTGTTTTACATGATTCACGAGTTCAAAACAAACAGAAGTCTAGTAAATCTTAAGATGTAAGCTTCTGTAAGAATCAAAGAATGCATTTGTTTCTGCAGACAGGAACTCACTGCTAGGGGGAATTTTTCATCTTTTCAGGCTATTTTTTATAGTTTGAGTTAATTTTTCTTGAGAGAAGAAGAGGTGTCTGTAGCAAAGATGTTGAGTGTTCCAGTGAGGTGCGCAGCTAAGCAGAGACTGAAGGATGTCTGTCCCTAAGTCAGTAATGGTCATCCCAGGTCAGCAGTCAGGTACGTCATCTGGCCAGATCTGGTCAGTTTTCTTTCTTTTTGTACGTGGAATTGAATATAGAGGCGTTCAATCATTGAGCTATATCCTCAGCCCGTTTTTCATTTTTTATTTTGAGACAGGGTCTCACTATGTTTTTTAGGGCCTCACTAAGTAGCTGACCTTGACCTTGCAGTCCTCCTGCCTCAGCCTCCTGAGGTACTGGGATTACAGGTGTGCACCATTTCACCTGACACGGTCGGTTTTCTTTTCCTATACTTCTGCGTTTTTTGCTTATTTTATTATAAACACATGTTACTCAAATAAGAAAAAGTAAAGTACTATGTGTCAAGAAGAAAATAGCAATATTAGTGAAGTAGCAGAACTCTTGAAAAAAACATTTTGACTTTATTAGTGTCTTTAAAAAACCTATTTTTTTTCCTGCAAGGGACTAATATTTATGGTTTAGTGTTATTTCCTGGTTTTAGGGATTAATGTTAAAAGCAATGAAAGTGCTAAAATCTTGCATTGAAGTTGCCCGTATTTCTTCATGAGCTATTGAAATATAAGCTTCTTGCTCAATCCAATGTCTCTCCAGCTTTCCTCTACATTCAGAGGGGATTTTGCTTATCCAAAAACATCACTGCAGCAATCTTTAATGCTCATTCTTAAGTTTCATCTTCTCAGTCTGAAGGAGAGCATACAGGAGAGGGCTGTGGATGTGTGATTGTGCACAGGTGGTGTGGTTCAGAGGCATTTGGGGCACTAGGTGGTAGGTGTACGGCCACCCTTTGCTGTGGGGATCTCTTAGGATTTATGATTAGCAGTTTTCATGGGGCACCAGCTGGTAGGTGTACAGCCACCCTTTCACTTTGGGGATCCCTTAGGATTTATGATTAGCAGTTTTCATGGGGCACCAGCTGGTAGGTGTACGGCCACCCTTTCACTTTGGGGATCCCTTAGGATTTATGATTAGCAGTTTTCATGGGGCACTAGGTGGTAGGTGTACGGCCACCCTTACACTGTGGGGATTTCTTTGAATTTGATTAGCAGTTTTCAGGCTGAAATCAGTTTAGTGGCTCAGGGGATGATACGCTTTGAAGTTTTCAGAAATTTGAATACAGAACGCCTAGATCCTCTAACTGGTGCTCCTACAGTCCCCCGTCAGTTGCCCTCCTCAGATGGCCACAGGCGTTAGCAAGCTGAGCACTGAGGCCCCTGCCTGCTCCAGTTTGTCTGGTGACTTTGATTAGGAAAGCTTGGGTAACATGCGGCACTCCTCCTCCTCCTCTTTGATTTCTTCTTTTCCACCCTGTAAACTCTCTTGATCAGGAGTCTGTTGAGAGCCAGGTAGTACATGTTTCGGGGCTTCCAGCTAGAGGGCTTCCGTGGTAGCTTGTCACCCCCACAGTGCAGCCTGAAAGCAGCCACCACAGGACGTGAAGGGGTGAGGCTGACTGTACCCTTGAACCTCCCTTACAAAAACAGGCTCAGCATTGCCTGTCTCTGTGAAGCTCTGCTCTTTGGGCTTCTCGAAACCCTAAATAAGAAGAAGAGAGCTGTCTGCGGACGTGGCCTTCCGTGTGCAGACTTCCCTTGCTGCGGTCAGCGCTGCCTGCGCCTGTGTGGCCGGTGCGAGCATGGCCCCCTCTCTGGCCCTCTCTCTGCCCATCCACGAGGAGGGCGCTCAGTCCCCGCCTGTCTTCAAGCCCCGGGGCTTTTCTCCTGCATCTATGATGAAGGAAGATGGTGTTGTGGTTTAGTCAGGATCTTGGACTCTCAAATCACATGAGCCAGATTTATCATTCCCCCTGTGTACAAAGTTCTCTATGCCTCAGTTTCTTCCTCTGCAGAGTGGGGACTATGACAGTCCCTGTCTCCAGTGCCCTGGGAGTGTCAGACTCCTTGCTAGAGCGTCGGCTGCTCCTGTTTTTATTTTCTCGGATGTTATTGCTGGCGGCCACCTGTCTTTCTTAACACGCGCTATTCCACTCCTGTGATGGCGTACCCTTCTGAAGAGCTGTCCTCCGTTCCCGTGTCCCCTCTGTCCTTTCTGTGCACAGCTCTTTCTCCTCCCAGCTGCCGGGGCGCTGCTCCTCAGAGCTGCATGCTTGGTGCTGTCCCTGCCTGGCCTGCTGCTCCTGTCCAGCTCTCTGCTGCCAAGGGCTCCTGGGTCGTCCCTGCAGTCCTGTTTTTGCCCTGGGGACCCCGGCGTTTCAGTTACCATTTTAGCAACTCCACGGTGGGGTCTAAGATCCAGGGCCCACAGACTCCTGATGATTTCCTGATGGGGCCATTTCTCAGTGTCCCCACGCTGACCCCTGGAGTCATCATGGACTCCAGTTTGCTTTCCGCCTCTGGTGGGGGCCACGCGTCCGGTGTGTCTTCAGCAGCTGTTCTTTCCCCTCTTGCTGGGGAATTTTGTTTCGTGTTGTTGAGTAACTCCCTCTTGTGCTGCTTTTTACAAGAACTATAAGAGGGGGCTTTTCCACCTTCCCTGCTGCTTTCCACACTCCATACCCTTGCATCAGTCAGGGAAGCTGAGTGCCCCCAGCATGTGAGCTAAGGGATTTCTAGACCCTCAGAGGCATGCGCTGAGCTGTACCTGTACACCGCACTCCAACTCCTGAGCCTGCACATGGGTCCTGCACCATCTGCCCTAATGTGACGTTACAGCCTAAGCGTGCTTCTGTCCCCACAGGGTGTAATGGGCTCACAAGTGCCTGGAGGTGTCGCTGCTTGTGTTCATTCTTGCCCTAGGCATGGTGGCACCCACCTGCAGTCCCAGCTACTCGGGAGGCTGAGGCAGGAGGATCGATTGAGGCCAGCATGGGCAGCATAGTGAGACCCCATCTCAAACCACCCTCCCCATGAATCCCTCTTTTTCCTGCTTCATAGAAACCTTTCAAAACACAGCTGACTGTCTCTGAGCTCAGCTAGGTGATTCTGCCTTGCCCAAGTCTTTTAGAACCTCCTCTTATGTTTATCACTGCAGAAACAGTGGTCTCTGTGGCACAGAGGATTCCATTGTGGGAAACCAGGCCTCAGCAGTGCGTAAGGGAAGATGTCTGTGCCCCGTGGTTGCCTCACTGTGTGGCACGGGCATCCTGAGCTGCTGTGCTTTCCGCCTGTAGGAACCTTAGGTTGCGGCATGTATGGGGCTCCTCTCTCCAGTGCCAGGGTTCAGTGCATGCATGGCTGAATTCCAAGTCCTGCCCTTGCACTCAGCCGCCCTGTTTATCTGAGGAAGCTCAGTGGTCACCAGAGCATGACCTGGTAGGTCCTATGACCTGGTCATCAGGAATCCACTCCCCATCCCCGCTCTGAAGGGTTCTTTGCTAGTTAGGAAGGTGGTGGTCCAGTCCGGTGCCCAGCGTACAGCCTCCTGTGTTGCCTCACTCTTGACGGGCCATACCTCACAGGTCCTGGAAGGTATAGAGTGCAGGGAACTGTGTCACCCTAAGACCTGCAAAAGGCCTGAGAATGCCACCTGAAGAAAAGATCCGGGAGGAAGAGCTGGGTTTGGGTCCGTGCAGGGCTGGCTCAGGAAGGCCGTGTGCACTGCGTGGGTCTGGCCAAGGGGAGCCGTGCGCCCAGCAGCAAGGACATAGGAAGACAGGGCTCAAGAAGAGACAGTGCCTTAGGAATGCACAGTGCACGTTCTTTAGGAAGGAAGCTGGCTTCTCAAACTGTAGCCGACGGCTTTTCTATGGTGTTTATAAAAATTGAACACTAGTTGAGGCTAGTAAGGCGGCTCAACTGAAAGCCCCAGAGCACCCGTCGGCCACCAGCTCGTCTGACGGGAAAGTTCCAGACTCCGTACTTCAGTGGGTGGTCTCCTTCGTTCTTTAGGTTCGTGTACCTTAGGGGCATGATTTATAAACTCAAGTCAAGCTCCTCGTTTCCCAGCTTGCACTGTGCAGTCATTCAGCGTCACCCTAATTGGAAGTTTGTCATGGGCACCAGCTTCTGAGCGGCCGTCCTTTTGTTTACGCTGTACTTGAAGTGCATGCCCACGAGAGTCTGAAATGTGAGATTTGATGTCTTGTTTCGTCAAAGAATTAAACTGCTACGTTCCCTTTGGACACAAGTTGAAGCATTCCTCTTAGCATTCTTGCAGCATTAGTCTTAACACTGTGGGGAGTGCTTGATGGCGCACGCTTTAGGGGTCTCTGGCCTTCCGTGATTATTAAAGCTGAAAACTTCACAGTGCCACATCCACACACATCAAATCGTGCTCTCATGGCCCCAGATGTCTGTCATTTCCTTTCTTAGCGTGTGGTCTATTTGTCTCTTGAAATCAGAGTTCACTCTGAGTAAGGTGAATGGCTGATGTCCACTGTTGCTTCAGGAAGCGCAGATCCATGTGAGGGTTCGAGGTGCTGGGGCTCCTATCAGCCCAGAAGACTTCTTCAGGCAGTGGTCAGCTCTGCTCAGTGCACTGCGTAAGGTCAGCAGTGAAGATGTGGTCCTGCCTACAAGCTTTGTGAAGTCTCAGCTGGAGAGGGGGTGAGATGAGAGGCATCTTCATCATCCTCTTCCTGAGGGAGCTGGAGGCCATTCCCTTGGGCTGCCATGGTACAGGTGCAGCCGTGGGACCTGTTCATAATCCACCAACCCTGTCAACAGGTGCTTTGGGTGGTAGTATTTAGCAGGTTACCTTATGTACACATGAAGGGAGGTTGTGTGACCATCATGAGCCGATTTTATAAATAAAGAAGAGGGACAGCCACCCTGCAGACCCAGCCCTGTGTCTAGAACATACGACTTCTGAACACGGTGATTAAGCTTCTGTTGTGGTGGAGTTGGTGGGAAAAGGAAATCAGCCTTCGGCTTTTCATAGTTATGGTATCCAATAATTAAAAATAAATGTGAATTTAACTAAAGAATTATTAGATTGTCTCCTGCCAAGTGAATTATCAGATGGGACAGGACTCAAGACATGTAAGATCTCTGAAAAGTTAACAATTGTTTAAGGACATGAAATAGACAACCTGTAAGTCTGATAAAAAAAAAAAAATACTGGAAAAAAATTTTAAGCTACACTTTTCTTCAGACTTCTTTGGTCTCTTAGTCCATTTCCTGAAGCTATAACAGAACTCCTGAGATTGGGTGACTTATAAAGAATAAAGGTCTATTTTGGCACATGGTTCTGGAGGCTGGAGCATCCAAGAGCACTGTGACAGGACTAGAGTCTCGTGTTATGTCAGCTCAGAGTCGCAGGTGGAAGGGCAGCGGGCTCCTGCTGAGAAAGCAGCAGGGGCAGCCTGGCTGTACAACAGCCCTCTCCAGATGCCATTCCTGGGAGGTGGGAGAAGACGCCCACTGGAGAAGGGCTTCACTCTCAGGAGGGCTCTGCCCCCTGACCAAACCCACTTCCCAGGCCAGGAGCGGTCAGCCTCCACGTGAGCGTTCTCGGGGACAGACCACGTTCACACTATAGCGTGCTCGCCGTGCTTTCTGGGTAGATTCTCGAAGGGAAGAGCGGAGTCTTTGCTTCCATAGCGTGCCCCGTTATCCATGCTGAACAGCTGCTTCCTTTGGGCTTATATTTAAATCCACAGAGCAACCGAAAATGATTCAAGTGCAATTAACCTGAGAGGGAGACCTTACGGAATAGACTATATGTTCTTCATTATTACCTGTGTTAATACAATAAAACTGCAACTTGCTTTTATGGTTTGGTGGCTTTTGATTTATATAGGAAAATATGTGATGTAATTGACTTAATTTAAAAGCTGTTAATTTCTAGCATTGAGACCGGTGGCTGTTGGCAGCATTTCGTAGTCACCTTCACGAGTCTTGGCATTGCACATTTCACTCCTCAGTACCTGTGTCTGCCACCTGGAGGTCACTCAATAGCAGCTAATGAAGGAGAGTTACCATGTAGCAAAATGTCACCAAGTACCTACGAGATTCTGTGTGCTGCATTTTATCCAGCAGGAAGGGATCCAGTGCCTTAAATCTTTTCCTGGTGATAATGCCGCGGAAGGTTTCTTGCATGAGTAGTTAAACTCAGTTAACAAGCTAGAAGCTGCAGTCTCCAAGATGCTAGTTAGCAGCTTTCAACCCTGCACATTCCGTTCTCTGAATTCTCATCTTTCATTCTGCTTCTGTCTATCTGAACATCAACTGAGCTGACTTGGATGCTTTTCTGGTTTGGAGCAGATGATTGACAGAATCTGTGTGAAAGTGCAAGATCATCTCAACTCCCTCCGGAACTGCGGGGGAGATGCTATCCAGGAGGATCTGAAGTCGGCAGAGCGGCTCATGCGTGATGCCAAGAACTCTAAAACGGTGAGTTGCACTGCAGGCTTTGTGAGAGAGTTTTTAAAAATAAGATTTTAGATGCTGGTTTCAACTTTCTTGCCCTCTGCCAGTTCCACGTTATTAGCAAGTTGCACGGTGAACTGAATCAGTCTTTGTCTCCTTTCTCTACTTGCGCTGATTACCAGTAATCAAAATGTAGAATGAGAAACAGAGGACCAGAGAGCACCCTCCTGTAACCTCAGTGACATGGGAGGCTGAGGCAGGAAGACCCAAGTTCAAGGCCAGCTTGGGCAACTTAGACCCTGTCACAAAAAAAGTTTAAAAAAAGAATTGGAGATGTAGATCAATGGAGAATGCCTTGGTTCAGTTCCCAGTGTTTTCTCCCCCTCAACAAACAAACAAACCCAGTATGATTTGCAAAGGGCACAAGTGGACCATCAATGACTGCCAGGTCATTGAGGTTTGAGTGAGTAATAACCTATTTAAAATCATTCTACTTCCAACCTGATCATCTGAAACACCCTCTGTCTCCTCTAAAGGGAAGCCTCTCTCATTAGAAGTTGGTCCCCAGGCATGACTCCGTAGGACTGTCTAGGATGTGGGACCTGATTCTGGTTCTGATGCCAGGGTCACATAACCATTGGGTGCTGTGAGTGTGTGGATTGGTTCAGATACTGTTGTCCCTTGATCCTGGCACGGAGCTTCTAAAACACCTAGAATTTCCTGGGAGATAGCAGTGATAGGAAATGGGTTTTTTGGTTATTGGTAACGAGTCTGTTTGGCCACACCAGTGTTTCTCCTAATGAAACCACTCTTGGTGAGCCCCTGGAGGAAGTCACCTGTGATCAGAGCCTAGGGTCTTCCAGCCCCACCCCCAGGCCTCCTAGTGGGGTGGGGAGCTGGAGATTGAGCTCAGTCACCAATGAGTGGGTTCATCAAGCAGACCTCGGCAATGGGCTTCATGGGCTCTGAACAGCAAGGTGCTGACAGCCTCTGGGAGGGCCACCAGGTGCTGGGAGGTGGCACACCAGAGGCCATGGAAGGCCCTCGCACCACCCCTGTGCTCAGTTGGCTGTTGCTGAGTTGTTTGCTTTACGGTAAAGCCAGTAACAGTGAGCGGAGTGCTTTCCTGAGTTTGTGTGAACAGTTCTGGCAGCTCACTGAACCTAAGGAGCAAGTTGAGCATTTAGAACTGGCCACAGGCACCCGTGACTGCCTGGGACTTGCACTGGCAGCTGAAGCGGGCAGTTGATGGGCTGAGCTGCCCCCTGTGGGATCTGACTCTTACCTCCAGGCAGACAGTCAGAATTGGATTGGATTGGGACACCCGGTTGGTATCTGCAGAGGATTGGGAATGACCTGGGGAGGCAAAGCTCTGGTGACAGAAGTGTGAGTGACAACAGTGTGACTTTGCATACCCCAGACAGGGACATGAGGGCCCAGGAAGGGCACAGTGTTCCTAGGGCTGCAGGCTGCAGCACCACAGAGCAGCCAAGGGCAGGTCCCCCAGCCCCTCATGACAGAGTGGCCAAAGAGGTGTCCCTCACCCCCTTTGACACGTCAACGTGAGGTCCCTCATCCACTGTGACAGAGTGGCCAAGGAGTGGTCCCCTGATCCCCTGTGACACAGTGGCCAATGTGGGGTCTCCTGATGCCCCATGACAGTGGCCAATGTAGGGGTCCCTCACCCCCTGTGACACAGTGGCAAGGAGGGGTTCCCCAGCCCCTCCTGTTAGTGGCCAAGGAAGGGGTTCCCTCATCCCTTGTGACACAGTGGCCAGTGTGAGGTCCCTCATCCACTGTGACAGAGTGGCCAAGGAGTGGTCCCCTGATCCCCCGTGACACAGTGGCCAATGTGAGGTCCCCCTACTCCCTGTGACATAATGACTAATGTGGGGTCCCCTCATCCCCCATGACAGAGTGGACAGGAGGAGCCTGATCCCTCATGACAGTGGCCAATGCCTTTGACTGAGGCTCGATCATCCTTAAGAATATTTCTTCACCCTCACCACTAACTGCAACCACCTTGTGCCTGTCGAGATATCTGCTCAATTATAGAAAAGTTACTTTTCATTTCTCTTCCAGCTGTTACCAAATCTGTACCACGTTGGTGGTGAGTCGTGGGCGGGAGCCACCGGCTTGTCCAGTCCCATTCAGGAGACCCTGGAATCGATGGCTGGAGAAGTTACGAGAGTTGTAGATGAGCAACTAAAGGTCCGTGGGTCTTGCTATTTTAGAAGTGCAATGTTGTGCTTTGTCTGTGTAGTAGCATTTCCCGCCTCAGTGCCCCGTGTTCCGTATGTGTGCCTGGGTGCGTGGCTCAGGTGTGGATGCAGCTGCAGTGCAGGTGGAATACTGGGTTGATTCCGGCACCATTCATATGCAACTCCTTACGTAATGAGTTCAAGTGAAATTCAATTTCATTTTTGAAGGTAAATCTCTAAATGTCCTTAACGTGATAGGTTGTCACTGATAAGGGCAAGATGATTTCAACTTAGAGTGTGGAAAGCTGACAGGAAGTGTGTGTAGGGTACCCAGATGCTGTTTCCTGGGGGGAGGACAGGGTCGGAAGACTGCAATCCTTGAAAGGACCTCTGGCTCAAGCACTAGTGAGAGATCTAGAAGGAGAGCAGGCTCCAGAGCAGCCCAGATCTGCAGCAGGTTTACAGACTGAAGAAAGGTTTAAAAAAAAAAAAAAGAAAGAAAAAAGTTTTGAAATTTTAGTAGGGTCGAGTAACCTAAGACCCATCTTGTTCTTTAGGAAATTTCAAAAAACCAAACCAAAACAAAAACACATCAAAAGAACTACATCAGAAAATTTTCACACTCATCAGTTTTTATTACTCCCAGTCTGGCTTTTAAGAATGGCTTTAAAAACCTTTTCTAAATTTCTGAAATTATTTGGTCTGTTTTCTCCAGAGAACACTGTTGCGGTACCTCTTAGAGATTTGATGTGCAGCTCAGTGATAAACTTTGCAATTGCTAATTACTCTCTTTGCAAATTAAGCTAATGAAGAAGAAAATGTGGATTTTTCAGTGTTTAAGTCCCTGTCCTCCTGTGCCTGTAGAACAGACTCCTGTGTATTGTTTTTATTTTATTTAACTATAGTTGTTTTGAATTCATGCTGAGCAGAGTCAGAGTGGGTAGAAAAAGGTTGGTACAGTCTCTGGAAGGCCATTTGTCATTGAAGCGCCCTTGTGTCCTCCATAAAAGGTGACATATGTAGAGAAATGGTTCCCTGCATGTTTACAACAGACTCAGCTGTTTGGTTATTTCTGACTGTAAAACTATTTTTTGAAACATTTACAAATACTAGTAACTATTTAAAAAAACAAAACTTACCAGAAATCTGAGTTTGTGTCCCTGATAATAATTTAGTGAACTTCCAGGTGTCTGGGCCTGCATATGATTCTGTAGCTGTGTGATCCTGCTATAGGTACTGATGAGGAACCTAGTCACCTGTTAAACTTTGTACAAAGTCACGAATATAGGTCTCTTGGTGGTAACTGCTTGTCATTTTCAGCCACTACCTAGTGTTCCATGGTATACGGTACCACCATAGTGTATTTTCATATTTCCGATGCTTAGGGTGAACTCCTACAGTTGACCCATCACTAGGTCAACGGTACAGATGCTTTCTGCTTTCGTGTATTTGCAAAGGACTATCCAGGAGTAGAGGCCATTGCTCATGCTGCATCCTCAGCAATATGAAGGAGCGCTTGTCACTCAATATTTTTCAGTATAATGAGTTAAGAAAGACTGCATGTGTCTTTTGAATTTCTTTAATCACCTGGGATGCATTGTGTAATGTTATTATCCATTTGTCTTCTATTGTGAATAGCCGGTTCACATCCATTGCCTAATTTTTTTCTGTAAAGTACTTGCTGGACTTATGTTCTAGGCCCTGGCTGACGATGAAATCAGCATGGAATGTTGTGCCAAGACCTGTCTCATCAGACAGCTACAGACCGCCAGTGGTCATCCAGCTGCTCTGTACAAGTGCTCCTCAACCTGGTGTCCCCTATCCTTCTGCCTGCAGAGTGGCTGACGTTGACCCTTGCTAGTTTTTCTTAGGAGGAACTAGAATGCGAACATCTGAAATGAAGAGCCAGGCATGATGGTGCATGCCTATAATTGCAGTGGCTGTGGAGGCTGAGGCGGGAGGATCCAAAGTTCATAGCCAGCCTCTGCAACTTTGTGAGTCCCTAAGCAATTTAGTGCCACCCTATCTCAAAGTAAAGAATAAATAAGCAAATAAATAGAGCTTGGAATGTGATGCAGTAGTTAAGTGCCCCTAGGTTCAAACACTGATACCAGAAAGGGAAAAAAAAAATGTGAAATAAAAGTCATTTGAATTCTTTATCCTTTTTGGTACAAGGGGATTGAACCCAGAGGTCCTCAACCACTGAGCCACATCCCCAGCCCTTTTTATTTTTTATTATGAGATGGGGGTCTTGCTAAATTGCTTAGGACCTTGATAAGTTGCTGAGGCTGACGTTGAACTTGTGGTCCTCCTGCCTCAGCCCCCCAAGTGTGCTGGGAATACAGGCGTGAGCCATCGCGCCTGCCTGACATTTGGATTTTTAAAGGCCACAGAGTATAGATATATCAGCAACTGTACCCCCGGCAGCTGGGTGCTGGAGCTTTCTTGGAATAATTCAGTGATTATTCAGCCAGCATTACAATAGGGCAGAGCACCCTGAAAACAGGGGTAGCGGGTTTTGGAAGCTTCTCCACCCTCCCCTCTGGGTTCACCAGATCCTCATGAGCAGCCTCCTACCCTGCTGTTCGTCCTGCTGCCTGATGAGAGCTTCTGCTGGGTGGCTGTGCTCTGCGTGTGGACATGTGGGCAGACACAGTGCTACTCTTCCAATAACTGCGCTGTGTGTCCCTCTTCACGCTGGAGCACAAGTTGGGACCCCAGGCAGGCCTTCAGAAACTGGTTCATGAGTGAGTCCTGGAAATCAGATTAATAACCGTGTCTGCGAGATGTGTGCTGGCCACGCGAGAGTACTTTACATACGTGATGTCATTTCAGCCTCAGTAATCCTGTCAACTGAGGACTTTCTTCACTGCCATGTCATAGGCAAGGGATGTAAAACTGAGAGGTGAGCAGCCTTGCTCAGGGCACTGAGCTAGGTTCCATGTTCAGGCCTGGCGCTTCACGGCTGCCCCATCCAGTGTGTCCTCCATCTCCGGCAAACCGTTTAGCGTCCCTTAGCTCGCGTTCTTCAGCTGTGTAATGGCCATCACGTGCCTCGCTGCCGTGCCCATCTTCACAGATGCTGGAAGGATAAAATGTGCAGAGATGCTCTGAGACTCTGAGGTGCTGGATAAACTGCTTTGACTGCTGCTGGTGGTGCTGTCTGTAAAACACTCTGGCAATGTGGGTGTTGCTATTCACGGTGTGCACTTGTTAGAGTAATTATTGTTTTACCCAACACGAAGGCTCTTTCTTGAAAAGAGTAAAATTGGCAGCATTTCCACGATTTTTCTGCTGCTACTGTTTTGATAGAATTGTTGAGCGTTTTGCCCTAATTTGGGTTTCCGGGATTTGGGGAGTCTGGGAAGCATTCAGGGCTGATGTGGGTTTAGGTATTTCTCCTTCTGGGTCTGGAGTTCTTTTCTGTGGGTTCACATTCTGACACCGGGGAGAGTCGTCTGCTGGGGGAGTTGGCATACACACTTGGTGTCTGAGTTGTCCCATCTGCTGCTCCGTGGCTCTGTGGGTGGTCAGCTGCGACACCAGGGCTCTTCGGGAGCCACAGTGGCGCTGGTGTGGTTCTGCCAGGCATCTGACTTTGCGTGACTACCTGAGACGTGATCACCAGCAGTCAGGCTGCCCGGGGCCCAGGACTCCATGTGTCCCTGTGCTCTGGGCATGGTGCCATGGCGCGCTGGGCAGCACTATCATCCCTCCTGTGCTGCCTTGCAGGCCCTGCTCGAGTCCATGGTGGATGCAGCAGAGAACCTTTGTCCCAACGTGATGAAGAAAGCCCACATCCGACAGGACTTGATTCACGCCAGCACCGAGAAGATCTCCATCCCTCGCACCTTCGTTAAAAACGTCCTCTTGGAGCAGTCTGGAGTGGACATCCTGAACAAAATCAGGTGGGTTTGCAGCGTCAAGAGACAGGGCCTGCACTTCTGTACAGTCGCGGCAGCTGCAAGAAGCTCGTTGTGGGCTGTATCTACTTCACGCGCTGTGCTCAGAGCCGTCTGGTAGGCAGCCAGTAGGTCTTTGTGACTGTGTGTAAATGGCGCAGGGTTTATCCATTTCCAAAGCACAAAGGCCCCACGTCTGCCTGCGTTGCTTAAGAACGCAGTGCCACTGGCTCTGTTTGAGGATTTTGTGTGTCAGGGGGATGGTACATGTTTGTAATCACCAGTTTGTTTCTGACGGTCATCTTTTACCTTTCCAAATCACTAGTTTAAAGATTGAAGACTGTTTGCAATCTCTCACCAAGCTGTTGAGAGTAAGTGCACAGCTAATAGGCAGAGGTCCTCTCTGACCTGGTCACGTTTCCTTTCTGGATCATTTCTGGTGGGTCTATGATACTGCGTTAATGGTGTCCTTGGGGTGTTCACATATATTTGTTTGAAAAAGTTTGAAGAATATGCTGTGATAGACATTTAGCTCTCATTGCTAGCAGACCTTCCTGAGTTTCTGCAGAGAATCTTGGAAGACACCAGGGTTCCAGGATACTGCATTTGGAGAATCGGATGACTGAGAGCCAAGCTCAGGAGCATTTAGATTTCCCATTTTAACTATTTATGAATATTGAGAATGTTGAGATGTAGCAAAACAATCACTCCTGCCTGGAGAGTTGGGTTAGTGCTAACGCAAAGAGGGAGCTAAATGGCTATTTAAAAAAAAAAAAAAAGGGCACAGCAAGCCAGAAGCCAGACCCCACCGTCGAGGGTCTGGAGGTAGGGACGGAACCGGGAAGGCTTGGGGGCCCAGGTCCACCAGCAGCTGCAGAGTTGTGTTTCTTTTGTTTTTTGTTTTTGTTTTTAAAGAGAAAGAGAGGATCAGTTTTATTTATTTTCCTTCTGACCTTTTTTTCTCCAACACTTAGTTGTGTATATGGTGCTGGGGTTCTAACCCGGGTCATTGTGCATGCCAGGCAAGCGCTCCAACTGCTGAGCTACTGCTCCAGGCCCCTAAGTTTTGTTTTTTAAGAAAGCTTCCAGAACCTTTCAGTGAATTGTAAGGCAGCTGGGAAGACTTCTGAAAGTTTAATATTTCCAGAGAGTTTATAGAATCCCATGGATCAGTGGTTTTATGAACTACAGCCCTTATGTATTTCTAATGCCTGTGGTTTCAGATTTTTTTATAGAAAAAATATTTAAAATATATACATTGAGAACATAAAATGCAGCTTATTAAATATCTCAAGGGTAAACATACTTTGCCACTCTTCTTTCCTGGAACTGGGTTCACCCACCTATAGATACAACTCAGGTGTCTCTGCTGGAATGTCACAGTCTGTCAACTCTGGTCACTTCTCAAAAGGGTAGATGCTGGAAGTTCACAGAGTGTGGAGTTCATGTTAGTGAGCCACTGCCCCTCCATCCACTCCTCAGAGTGTGGGGTTCCTCATGTTAGTGACCGCTGCCCCTCCATTCACTCCTCAGAGTGTGGGGCTCCTCATGCTAGTGAGCCACTGCCCCTCCATCCACTCCTTAGAGTGTGGGGTTCTTCATGTTAGTGAGCCACTGCCCCTCCATCCACTCCTCAGAGTGTGGGGCTCCTCATGCTAGTGAACCACTGCCCCTCCATCCACTCCTTAGAGTATGGGGTTCTTCATGTTAGTGAGCCACTGCCCCTCCATCCACTCCTCAGAGTGTGGGGTTCATCATGTTAGTGAGCCACTGCTCATCCATGGAAGACTCGGTTGGCTTTGCGTAACGTGAACCAGTGCCCACACGAAGGTAACCTGTGCATGTTGGTGCACATTCTCACACAGGGTAAGGTGACGCATTTCCTCCAGAAGCTGCAGACCAAAAGCTTAGAAAATGCAGCGCGGAGAAGCAGAATGATAGAACAATCCAAAGATGCTAAAAAACAAAACAAAAAATGCATTTTTAAGAGTTTTTCTTTTTGGTCCTACTGTGTGAAATAAAGAAGCTACTCATTCCCACCTTCAGAGAGAGGGAGAGGAAGAGAAAGAAGAAAATATCCACTGAACTGAGAGTTTTGTGAGGAAGTATATACATCCCAGGCATGCATAAAAAGTTCAGAGGACATGTGTGTTAAAATCAGATTGCCAGGTCTCTCAAGAAGGCTGGAGCAGCATGCAGTAACCTGTAGTTCTAATATGGGACCCAGGAGACAGTCATCAGTGGACCCTCCAGGGGACAACCAAGTATCAGAGCAACCTAAATGCTGGCGAGGCCTTCTTTCCTGCACAGGAACACGGAGGCTTCTTCTGCCCTCAGCACGGGTGGGTTTCGCCATAGCCTCCAGCAGCCCCTGCTGCTTCCCCTGCCCCACCGTCAGGAATCTCCCAGGTGGGGAACCGGGCAGACTACCACCTGTTCATTAGAAAGAGCTTTCCCTAGCACACAAATTTGCTGTCAACCTTAGCTTTGCACTTACATAATTTTATTTTGGCAACTTCTTTATCTGCTCTAAAAACATACAAATTATGCACTTCAAAAGAAGGCTGGACTTCCGAGACAATTCTGGAATGTGAGTGTGTATCTCTTTAGCACATTTATCTTTAAAGTTGTGTATTTATAACATCTGTGTATATGCGCATTAAAGTGGGGTTATTCAGCCTCAAAACACACATGGAAATTGAATTCTTGAGAATACCACATTGCTGAAGTGCAAACTAAAATACCAGCTGTATGATAGAAACCGTAGCAGCCAAGTCTGTCTGTCAGTGAAATCTCAAGACCACTTTCCGTTTGGGCACTCTTCTGAGGTCAGGCAAGAGGCTTCCAAACTGAAAATTGTAGTGACTGCTGTTCATAAAAGATAAAGTCACAGTGCATTTGTAACTCAATAATGAGATGGTTAGTCAAAGCAGAATCTGCATAGTATCCGTACCATTTGATGGGTGAAACGTTTCTTAAAAGACTCGGGGATATGCATTTTAAAATTCTAACTAAAACTTGCCAACCGGACTAGACTTTCTTAATTTGCTCCAGCTTGGACTTGTTTTTGTTGATGACAGTGGGTGAATTCAGCCTTTCCACACGGTGCACGTGGTCCCCATTACCTGTCATTCCATCTTGAGTTTGAAGTCGTAGAGTAGAGGCAGGTTGCGATTGGTCGAGGAAGCCTGCTCCTGTGTGTTTGTCAGTCTTCCCGCTTACCCTGTTCACACATTCAGTTATTCCATATTTGAAGGCCGACCTTATTAGCGCAGCACCAAGGGTAGGTGAGTCTTCCCTGGCTCACACTAAAGTGCTGCTCTGTCCTTGTGATCTCCTCCTAGTGAGGTGAAGCTGACCGTGGCCTCCTTCCTGTCGGACCGAATTGTGGATGAAATCTTGGATGCACTCTCCCGCTGCCATCATAAACTGGTGAGTGCTATACACATGCGGAACCAGCCTGCTGTGGCTGGCCTCTGGCCTGGGAATGTGGCTTCCTTTTCTTCTACCTTTCACTCCTTTGCAGCCTTCTGGGTGAAGATTCTGGTTTCCTTGCTTGTACTTCCATCAGTTCCAGCCATTCTGGAGTTGTCAGAGTTTCTCTGGAGGAAATGGCGGGACAAAGCAGAGGCGATCATACCCAGAAAGCTTGCTGTTCATTTGTGATGGAGGCCACGAGATTTGGTGGGAGATGATGCGGAGGCCAGGGTCTAAAATTGACATTTTTAGTTCATTTATCTGTGCTTATTTTGTTGCTCTGGAATGGTGATTTCAGAATGGACTGTTCTTAAAAACATGGAGGGAAAGGGAACATTTGGAGTTCAAAGAAAGTATAAGAGTTCAATGGGCGTAATCTAGTGATTGACAGCTGCTGAGTGCCCAGCATGTGGTTTGGATAGATCCATGCTGAGAAACAGCTTTCCTTCAGACTAAGCAGGGGTAGGGGACTTCTCTTCCAATATCCATGAGTATGAAAACTGTGTAAGAGAACTCTCCCTCATGTGGACCTTGAAGTCCTCTGAGGCACAGAGGAGGATTTTCCAGTTGGTTATGGCTTCTGTCTCAAACCTAATAGCAATTTGATGCAGTAGAAATCTCCCAAGCAAGTTATCACAGTGTTTTCTCTGGAGAAAGCATTTGAGGTTAACTGCGTGGGACAGATACCCAGCTTTACAGTGGTGAATTCTGGGGTGATAATAAACACGGAGGGGCAGGGAACAGTTTCTTCTGCATGAAGCAGACAATTGAGAACAAAGTATAAGACTCTCTTCTGAAACTCTAAAGATCAGACATCGCTAGCAGCACCGTTTAGCTGCTGCCCGTGGACTGGGGCCAGCCAACCACCAGGAGGCAGCAAGAACCTTCCAGAACAATGGGACGTGGCCACAATAGCCAAGCCACGTTCTTTTTCTGACATTTTGTTTGTTCTGCTTTGTCAATGTGTTGGGTTGTGCCAAATTGGAAACATATAAACCCCTGATTGATCGCTGCTGTGAGCTGAAGAAACTCTTCCCTGGCATGGTAAAGAGCTACCATGTTCAGTCCCCAGTTCAGATTTTCCTTTTCAAAAAATAAGCACAAACAGAATCAATGGGGAATGCACTTTAGAAACAGTTCTACTAGTAAACCACAGCTCTAGGAACTGCCTCAAAATGCCTCATTATGACACAAGCCCAGGGTGTGGCCTTGGCAGGACCGTGAATGTGACAGCTACTCTCAAAAATTTCAAGCTTTCACTTTTTTGCATTTGTCCTTCCTTGAAGAATTTACTCAAAAAGTCTCAGCAAAGAATTATGCTGATGCACTTACATTGCTGTTTTAAACTTCTTTTGAGATGAGTACTGCTGGTTTATATTATAAATAGACTTGATCCGGTATGAAAGACAAGGTGTCTTCAAAGTGGACTTGTTCTCAGCGAACTTCTGATAACATTCCTCTCCAACTTCAGGTTAGAAGTGTTTTTGGAGCTTTCATGGACTTCTCTGTTTCCAAAGAAGTCAGATTTCTGGTGTTGGATCAGTTCAACACTGGGGCTTTCTAATTTCAGCCCTGCTCATTCCACTTTTTACCATCTGATTTCTAGTGTACACATAAAATAGTCAGGTGCGGTGGTGCGCACATGCAATCCCAGCAACTCAGGAGGCTGAGGCAAGAGGAGTGGAAGTTCAAGGCCAACCTCAGGAACTTAGTCCCTGGACAACTTAGCAAGACCCTGCCTCAAAATTTAAAAGGAAAAAAGTGGTTGGGGATGTGGCTCAGTGGGTAAGAGCTGCTGGGTTCAATCCCTGGTATCAAAACAAGACAAAACAGAACAAAAAAACAATTTTATATATACAAATGGAAATAAGTGATATCAAATATGATATTCCTTATGTGGAGATAGTGAAAACTAGTAATAAGTATGATTTTTTAAGTGATTTTCTTCTTTTTAGTGTTTTAAAAATATTTAAAGTTGGAATCATTTTATTTCCCTTATTAGCTCCTTTTAAGCACTGGATATATGCACTGTGAAATCAGGTAGTATGAAATTATATACTACCAAGTTAGTACTTGATAATAATCACTATCAAATCAAACAAAACACTACTTATTTTATTCCAGACTAAGTAATCTCATTTTCAAAGGAAGGTAATTTCTTGCATAAAGCTCTCTGCCCTCTGAAGAAAGGCACTGATAGGCAGGAGGCTCTCCTGTGGCCTTGCTGAGCTGCCTCCACCAGGAGCCAAGGTGGCACTGGGCCGCAGCTCTGCCCCACCCTGTAACGGCTCCTGGGGGTCTCATTCCTCTAGGCTGAGCATTTCAGCAGACTCGGCAAGACCCTCCCTCAGCAGGAGTCCCTGGAAGTGGAGCTGGCCGAGAAGCCATCCAAGCGCTCTGTCATCACGGTGGAGGACCTGACAGAGGCCGAGCGCTTGGAAGATCTGGATGCTTGCATGGTAAGACACGTCCTTTGGTGCCCCTGTTATTTAGTGGGAATGCCTTATTTATTTTTTTTTGTCACTGTCTGAAATGAAACAGAACCCCCGACAGCTCTTGCAGAAGCTTGCTGCATGCAGGGGCTGCGGGGCTAAGCTGCTGGAGCCCCTGTGTGCACAGCCCTCCGAGGCCTGCAGCCATCGTGGAAAAACAGTTCCTGAATTGGTTCAGAGTAGATAGCATGACTTTTATAGATCTATGTGATAGGAAGATCTCTTTAAATGAGGCTCAAAAGAAGATATGTAGAAAGACTTTCACAGAGAAAATATTTGGGGTAACTTTCTCTTTCTTGATTCTACCTTTTTTTTTCCCCCTCTGCTGGAGCTTGTTAAAATTTTTGAGCATTTCTTTGAATTGGATTTCCTGTTCATACGAAATTCTTTTGCATTCACTTGATGAGCTTGTGAGGCGGTAACGCACACCTCCCATTTACCTGGCAGCAGGTCTCCGAGGCACCTTACCTGCCTGCTCCGTTTCCCATGGCTCGTCCACTTGGCCAGATGACTAGAGCATGCAGTTATGGACGCCTTTTTCCTCCAAGCGTAATCTCATGTCGACCCTTCATTTATTCTTATAAAATTTCTGTTATGGCAGCCTGTTTCTCACTTTACCATGAAAGCGATTGTGTCAGGTGGACACACTAGCACACGCCTGTAATCCCAGCTCCTCAGGAGATTGAGATTGAAGGATTGCCAAGTTCAAGGCCAGCCTGGTGAACTTAATGAGACCCTGTCTCAAAATAAAAGATAAAAAGTGCTGGAGATGCAATTCAGAGGTAGAGTGCCTGCCTAGCAGGCAGAAGGCCCTGGGTTTCCCCAGTCACTGCAAAGAGAGAATACCTACAGCAGAATCCCAAACAGTTGTGGTGTTCCATCTTCTGTGTCTCCATATCACGTAGTATGTTTTACAAAAATGTGCAATTTTAGCAGTTCCTCATGATCTGAGGACATGGTAGCGAGTCTAGGTTTGGGCTACTCACATGCCCAGATGTTTTTATAACATCTGATTTTAGTAAATTTTAGTTGCAGCCACTGTTAAGGGATAACCGACCCTTTCAAAGCCAAGGGTCTGATATGGATATTATTCCAACCTGCAAGGGAATATAATGCATTAAAGTTTCCTTCTTGTTTTTTTTTTTTTAATAAAGCACTGTTATCATTTTCTTAAATCCTGTGAATAAAATACTCTAATGCTTTTCATGGAAAGCCCTAGCTGTATACAAGGAAAGCAACAAAGAACACCTCAAATAAAACCCAGTATTTAAGTAACATTCTAGTATCGCTAGAAAAAAAGTGAAAAATACTTTTTATGAAACTATATAAATTTAACCCATATGTGGAAGATTATGTAGTTTTTAAAAACTTCTTTGTCCAGTCATGAAATGTATATTTAATAAGTATTTAAATTTATTTGCATTTTGAAGCATTAGAAGCCAGATACTGTGTAATCATAAGGTAACTCTTCCAGAAGGCTCTCCTTCTAACCTTAAAAGAAACTGAAACTAGGCTCAATGGCACATGCCTATAACCCTAGCAGCTCAGGAGGCTGAGGCAGGAGGATCGTAAATTCAAAGCCAGTCTCAGCAACTTAGGGAGGCCCTAAGCAACTTCATGAGACCATGTCTCAAAATAAAATTTAAAAAGAAAGGACTGGGTTGTGGCTCAGTGGTTAAGTGCCCCGGGTTCAATCTGTGATACCA